>APFE030724086.1:0-26884 GCA_000404065.3 Pinus taeda
TAGCATCCATATAATCATCATCTTCAAATGCCATTAACAATTTATATTCATTACCTCATTCATCTTCATCACTGTTTGATAGATCATCACTATCTTCATGAGTGTAGTAGCGTTTCTTACTTGCACTCTGTTTCTTGTTCCATCTAGCAGGTTCCTTTCCTTTATCCTTATAAGGACATTTTGCAGCATAATGACCTACTCTTCCACAAGCAAAGCATTTAAAATGCAACTTACCTCTGAACCTTCCAGAACCCCTTTGAAGATTTCTGACAAAGTTTGATTCTTCTTCCTCTTCTTCTGGGACGTGGCTTGCTTCATAATAATCTCCTTTGCCTGATGCCTTGAAAGCAGTTTCTCTTCTATCTGATGGACCTCCCTTTCTCATTTCATAAGCAGTTAGGATTCCATGTAGCTGAGACATAGTAAGAATTCGTAAATTTTCTTTTTCTTCTATTGCAGATACTTTAGATTCAAACTTGGGGGACAATGATCTTAGAACCTTTTCAACCACAATAGCCTCTTTTATTTCTTCACCCAAATTTTTCATACAATTAACAAATTCATCCACCCGAAGAAAATAGTTAGCCACACTTTCATCATTATACATCTTGAGAGTCTCATACTGAATCCTGAGAGTTTTGAAGTTTGGCACGCTTTACCTGTTCATCTCCTTCATAGCTCGTGACAATTTTGTCCCATATCTCTTTTGCGGATTTATAGTGCATTACCTTCATGAATTCCGATTGGGATATACATCCTAATAGGGTACTGACTGCTTTTGCATTTGTTTCATACTTCTTCTTCTCGTCTGAATCTGTAGGAGTAGTTGAAGGAAAAGCATAGCCTGTCTCTACGATGTTCCAAACTTCTGTACCAAGAGATTGAAGATAGGCAGTAACTCTTACCTTCCAATAATTGAAGTTTGTCCATCAAAAACCGGTGGCCTGATAGATGCGTCCCTCTCGTAGTTGCTCATGATGAACGATCTTCCTTCAAGCGATCAAGCTTCTTTGAAGGACCTGCTCTGATACCAATTGTTGACAATAATACTGAGAGGGGGGGTGAATCAGTATTATCTAATTCTTTTACCAAATCTTTCTTATTTATACTTTGACTTATTTTTGCATACCAATACCATAAATAATGAGCATGAACAAGAAAATCAGACAGTCACATCAAAGAACACCAGATATAAGGTGGAAACCCAATGTGGGTGAAAACCACCTGCTGCAATATGTCTCTATCTTCTTTCAAATTAGAAACTCCTTTTACAATGGTCCTGTACTGGTGCAGTCCTTTACCAGTACGCAGGCTGCAACCTGCTGAGAGCTAACTCTCTCTCGTTTTCCAGTCTCTCCTGAAAGGGAGCTACAACCCCCTACTTCTTTTCAAGGACCACTTTTCATAAATTTTCAAACTGGATCCATATACATCAAATTATTATCAAGTACATGTAAATTATACAGTCAACTGTAATAACCAGATCAACAATAACAGAACAAAACCCAGAACACCTTTTCAACAGAAAAATTCAATCAACAGAAGATCTTAACACAGATACGCGGTTTTTCCTTCTACTGGCCTGCGTTGCTACGCAGTTCACCTTCTGCCTCTCTGCGTATACCCGCAGTTCTCCTTCTTGCTGGACTGCGTGGACACGCACTGCTCCTTTCACTGTACTGCGTACAGTACGCACCCAATGACACTATCGCGCCGCGCACTTTCCAGAAAGTACGCACCCAAAGAAATAATCGCGCCGCGTGCTGTTGCAGAAAGCACGCACCTGAATGACTGTCTCCCTGCGTACCTACGCACTGGGCCTTTGCCACTTCTGCGTACCCACGCAGGTAACCTTCGGCACCTCTGCGTACCCACGCACTGAGCCTTCGGCGCCTCTACGTACCCACGCACTGAACCTTCGGCACTTCTGCGTACCTTGAACTAGGGCTGAAATAACCTCAGATGCTCAGATCTGAACTTGTGCTCAAGAGATCACCCTTCGCCAATTCGCTTCTACCTTCTCCTTTATAAATCGATCTTTTAAGAACCGAGAACCCAATAGATCAGATCTTAATATATTCAAGATACAAAAGATGCTTAAGCCAAATGATCTCCTTTGCTTTATATAGGCTAGCTCTTCCTCAAATCAAGGATCATGGGGCTCAATAATAATAATAAAATAATCAATACCGCGGGCCAAAACCATGATAACCCAATACTGTTGGCTAAAGACCATGAGAAAACCCCACGGGTGGGCGCTTAACTGCCTTGGAATGTGTGCACTGGGGTACGCACCCCATGAATGGGTGACCCGCGTATTTGGACGCGGTCCCTGCACGGCATACCTGCGGGTACGCACCTCCTGAACTGTTCTCCTGCGTACTTCTTTATTTTCATCAAAATGAGAGCCATGCCATGGGTGTTTGCCATCAAGTACAACATCTGAAATCATACCAGAACCATAATGCCAACATTTATTTGGTAGGAAAACAAGGCTGCGTATCCAAATCCCAATTCCTGCACCATCCTTACCTACTGCTCCATCAAAATCCATACTCCATAAACCGGCTTCTTCTTCCAAGTGCTAGAATTTTGCCTGCTCTTCTACCTTTGGCTGATGTCCATCAATTTTCTGCTGTTGGTGGAATGTAGACTATTCAGTGGTACTTTCAAGCCTTTGTCTCTCTTGATCAAGTACTGCCCTGAAATTTTCTGTTATGTCTGGAATATCTTCCACTTCAACTAGTCGACTCTTTACATCATTAAAGCCACTATCAGAATAAAGAACAAAACATTCTAGAATTGTATGTACATAGTTAATTGGATGATTCAAAGGTTTCTCCTTGCTTGTGATCATATACTTCATCTTCTTCTCCCTATATAATTTTCTCAGATGACCAAACACAGGAAGAGTGGCATAGGAGAAATCTAACTACAATGTCCCTTTGAGTTTTTCACCCCACGACCTAGATAAAAGCATGCCAAATCTAGGGGGAATATCGGCCACAACTACATCCATGAGAATCATCTTTGTTGGAATTTGATCTAAAGTCACAACCAAATCCTTAATGAGACCAATACATCTGACCCTACCAGAATCAAAGGAATAAAGATCATGATACTTGCGAGTGATGTCCAAACCCAATTTTTCCGTAATTGTCTTTGGCATTAGGTTGTGAGATGCTCTTGAATCAAACATGGCATTGTGCAAGACATAATCATGCAATCTAAGGCTGATGTAAAACGGGGCTACTTCATTATCCTCAGATTGGCCTTCTAATGTCAGACAAAAATAAGCTCGGGTTGGTCATCTTCCACATTAACCATATCAAACAGGGGATCTACATTCAAAATCTTTGACACTTGACTCTTATAACTACTATTCTTCATTAATTCAATTAGAGGTATCGACACTTTTAACTTAGCAATCTCATTCTCTAACCTAAAGGTTGTAGTTTTATCTGCCTCTTTGACCGGAGAATCCTTATTTTCAGACTTTCCTTTCCTACATTTGACTGATTTGACTTCTCATTTGCAGATTGTACTTTGCTGGAAGTAGGATCTGCTGGCTCCTTCCCTTTTTTCTGAACATTTGGAGAATCATTATTTGGTTGTGCTGCTTCTTTCTGCTTTTGAATTGGATTTATTGGTACATCCCTGCTCTTGAGTGAATACTATCTTTGTTGTGCTATCAGTGCAATCATATATCCCCTTTGATATTTATCTAATTCCTCCTCCAAAACTGTTTCATTGGCTAGTATAAAATTCTCATCTTTTTGTACAGTCGTGCTTTCTGAATATTCCTCACCTTCCGTGATATAAACAAGCAAACCATCTACTGTAAAAAAGTGATTCTCCTCTCCTATTGGATTCTCATCATCTTTTGACTCTGGTCCATGCACATAGTTTTGCTGTAGAGGTGTTTTGACTTGCTACTGTGCTGATTGATCTTGCACTCTTTGCTCTTGCTATTTAATCCTGAATTGTGGCTGCTACTGACCACATAAATTTGGATTTCTGATTGGTGTCTTAGACTTATCTGTAAAGGTAAATCTATCAAACACTTTCTCAATTTTACGAAGCAAATGATCTGAGGAAGAAGCTTCTTCCTTTATGGTCACCTTCTTCTCGGTCTTTGTCCTAGCTCTCTTAGCTAGCAGATTTGCCTCCACACTCACTTCAGTTTTTTGCATATCCTCCAATGTAGCAGGATCTCTTTCTCTCACTTGGTATGCCATGTCGAGATCAAAACCATCAAGGAATTTTATCAAAGCCAGCCCCATCGATGGCTTGATATCAGCTGGAATAGCATTATAGACAGTATTGAATCTTAAATAGTAATCCTGAACACTTTCACCAACATTCCTCTTTATATTTTCATATTCGGAAAGAACTTGGAGTGGATTTTTCTTTACCTCCCAATGATCCAGAAATTGTCTATTAAGAACCGAAAATGTATTGATAGTCCGGCGAGCAGTGCTCTAAACCGCTTTCGCACCTCGCCTGCAAAACTTTATACAAATAATCACATGGCCACATTCTCTTCATCTATCTCATGAAGATCAAAGAATCCATTCATCCGGTCAACATGCTGTTGTGCTGTGATACCTTGGGTAGCATCAAACAATTGCATTTTACATTGGTGATCAACAGGCATAGCATCCAATTTCTGTGCCAAAATGAGAGGTGCATATCTGGCAGCCATTACTCGAGGTGGATTGGAAACTGGCCTTGGAGAAGCAGGAGGATTTATAACAACATTGGTAGTCGATGTGATGGGTGTATGAGGTGTCTAAGGAGGTGAAGAAATGATAGATGTTTGAGGTGTTGAAGGGAGAGAATAGACAACAAATATTTGATCATATATGATAGGTTGCACGGGAAGGGTGGGAATAAACTGCAGTTGACAATGAACTTCAGAACTAGACAAGACAACAGATGAACCAAGAGTAGCAAATTCAAAGTCTAAGAACTCAGGAATATTGGTAGCCACAATAGAGGTTTGAAGATTCAAAATATAAGCATCAATTGATCTATTCGCTCTTTCAGCTTCAAGGTATTTGACAAACTACGAATTTAAAACATTATCACCAACTGCACTTTCAGATTTAGTTTCAAACAATGATAGATCAAAGTGTTCATCAAACAGGAGATCTTCAAGATATTGGAATACAACTGGGCATGAATGAGATCTGAAAATCGGTCTTAGACTCAAAGAACTTTCTTTCCTGAGTATTCTTGGAATGAGATTTGGGTTTTCAAACACGGGAGATCAGGATCAGGATTGGCCCCGGTGTATCTTCTAGAAGCCAGTGTGTTGAATGCTTCACAAAATTCAAATAAACATTACAATTTTGTCAGCCTACTGAATTATAAACCTATCATCCAAAGGTCTAGAATCGTTTTACAAGTACTGGGGTTATATTTTTCAGTTCTTCCCCAGTACGGTCACCACTATGTTAGTGCCTAAATCTACCTCAAGCTGAAGAAAGGCAGGTCTAGGGTAACATCAAACCGTGCTTAACCTAGTAGCTAGCGCTACCAGGTCGGGAGAGGGCTCTCTCCTTGTCAATCTCAATTAGAATATGGAAACTAGGGCTTGAGATGACTGAAAATAAATGCTGATTTTAGGCTAGGTATATTAGCTCTGAATATTTTGTTTGATTTTGATGGTTGGTTGCTGGATCAAATGAGCAAGGTAGCTTTGGGTCCGGGAAATCAACTCAGATTTGCAGGAGTTTTTGTGGAGCGAGGTAGGTAGGTGTTTTGGCACTTTGAATTGGATATGATGGTAAGTCCAATACCAGTGAGGAGTTGGAGAGGGCATGCAAGGTTCATGAGTCCTCTTCAAACAGTAGAAAACATTAAAAACTAAATGTATCCTCAACGCAGAGCATTGAATATCAATGGATTCCACCTATTTATCTTGATTCATTTAGTTATGAAGAAAGAAATAGATGTTGGAACATAAACACATAAGAGAGACTAAATAACATAGGAAGAAATAATGCCAAGACACATTACCACAAGAATCCCACAAAATGTTGCAAAACCCTGGTTCATTTCCTTGCCAAATTGCAGAAGTGATTTACAATGAAGCTCAAAACATCCACAAGAGTCCAACCTTTACAAATGACTAAGAAAGTTCATGATATAGGCATCAAACCACCTATGCTAGCCATCAGGGGTCGAATCCATGAGTCAAGGAGCTGTTTCAACAACATCTAAACTAGGAACTAGAAAATAGGCAGTGGAACAACTTGCCTCTAAAATTATGGAAACTAATTCATTTAACCTCAAACTACCTCTAACTGATGTATCTACCCTCTGAAGTCATTTTTCATCAAATTTACATCATCTAACATGATTTACCATTACAAATTTACCAAGGAGGAGAAAAATTCAACTGATAGTCAAACTGGGTGAAATTCTAGAAAATCAGGCAAAATTCCTCCTATGCCCAGCGCCACTGATCCTATGCGTAGAAATTTTTCTAGGCCACTTTTGTAAGACTTCCTGAACTCCAAATCATGTGCAGAATATCTCATGGGATAGATTGGTAAGTCTACTTTTTGGAACAACTTGAATTTTTAGATTTGGGGTCCATTTGCGACTCCAAAAATGGAATCTCCCAAGACTGCTTCCTGTGTGGCAAAAAAGTGGCAGAGAGGGAAATTTTTGGGTGTTTTTTGCCCTTTTGGAGACCCAGAACTTGTCCAAAATTCTCAGCCATTTCTGAGCATGCATATTTTTTCATGCTGATTCAAAAATGCAAACCTTTTTGCAAATGGATACCCCCAACAAAAGCGCAGCGCCGATGGCACTTGCACACCTGCTGAAAAAACCTATTTTTTACTTCAAAAATTTCAAAAATGACAAAAAATGCTCCAAATTTCTTGAAATTGGGCATGAGTGATCCTTTTTAGGTGCTTTGCTGGGCCAATGATGCTTCAGCAAAGATCTTGAACTTATCTTGCTCTTTTTTGCTTCTCAAACCTCTTTTTAGCTTAGCCTTTAACCTCTTCACCCTTGTTTTGCAAATTTTGTTCCGGGTTAGGTAGTGATAGGCCATATGGCGCAAAATTTTCATCTCTTTGTTGGCTTTCTCAAGAAATTTATCTAGGTGAATGTTTGCCCTCTCTAGCCATGATTCCCGGTCAGCCTCAATTTCTTGTTCAAGGGATGTCATTTTGTTTTTCTTCTCTTTGCCACTCTATTTTCTCTATTTGTTTGCAACTCCATAATAGCTTGCTTGTCTTCTAGTTGCTTGTTCTATTGCTCAAGAAAATTGATAATCCATTTGGCTCTCTCAAGATCAAGGGATAAGACTTGTATTTCAGCCTCCTTCTCTTTGATAATCATGTCTTTGAGTTTTGAGATTTTAGAATCCAAATCGGTGCCATCCTCCTCAACCAAGACAAAATCCCTATCTTGTCCTTCAGTAGGGCCCTCCTCATACATCTGTTGCTTTCCTTTATCTCTGTCATGTACCTGTTCAGCTGGAAAAGAAGGAAAAGCCCCTTTCACCCCCAGTGAAGATAGCATCTGCCTGTGATTTGGTGAAGAAAACGAGACCCCTTCCACCTCTAGTGGAGATAGTACTCACCTGGCAGCAGTAAAAAGCCTCCTGGTGCCTTTCTCATAGGTGACAAACACTGGTACACCTGTAGTTTCAGTCTTATGAACATCTGGCTATCTTGAAGGTCCTCCTCCCTCTTGAGGCACTGATGGAATCACCTGAGGGCCTTTCAAAATCTCATGTGCAATGAAGGTATGCCATGGTATGTTCAACAAGCCTAGCTAATGTAAGACAACAATTTTAATCAGTGAGAAGTGGTAAATGCTGTTGAACTATTGAGGAAAAGGTTTCCTTTGCACATAGAGAGCCATCTTCTCAATATTCCTACATATAAAGTATGGGAGGTTCATCATCCTCACTCTTGTGAAATGCATGAACAATCTGACATGATATGTATATAGGCGGGAAAACCTCCCTTCACAGGTAAAATACTTGATGATGAGTTTCATGAGAGGAGCATAGATGTTCTGCAAGTATTTGAAAGGAAAAACCCTGCTGATCTACATGTGATATCTAGCCTTAATGTAAGGCTCATAATGTTCTCTACCCACATGCTGCCCCTTATTCCACTATTCACCTACATTAGGGATGCAAGTTGCTACTGCAATGGTTTCAAGTGTTAAGGTGAAAGAGACACCAGAAAGGTTTACCTGGCCATTGTGAAGATGAAGAACTAACAACCTAGCAAGCTCATGATGATATTTCACCCTCTCTACCATTTCACAAAATTGATAACAAGACTGGTGTTTAAAGCAAGTTACAACAAGAGGGCAAGCAAGTAATTCTGTGAGAGTGGTGGGCTCCTCCCGGATGATCTTTCCTCCTTTATGTGGCTTTCTTGGTACATGGGCTTCTCGGGAAGAATCACTGAGAGTTTCCTCTTCCATCTCATAGTCTGAATCTGTCTCCATGCTTATGAATTTGAAGTGAAAGCTGATAAGTATGAAGAGTTTTTTAAATATGAAGGTGAATAATGTGTATAGGAAGTGAATGATGGTTTCTTTTGGGGAATGAGGGAATAGTATTATGAATGTAGATGAGGGTTTTGATAATGAAATGGATGTAGTGAAGGAATAGGAAGTGGGAGTCAGGGTTTGGGAATAGGGTATAGGGTTAGGGTATATGGTTAGGGTTTGGTAAATGGGAGTGGGGTTTGGGGAGTGAGTGTTGATGAGTTTGGGAAAGGGAAAGGGATTTAGGGAAAATAGTTTAAAGGAATAGGGTGTAGGAAAATAATATAAGGGAATAGAAACAGTCGAAAATAATACCCTTTGCAAATTTATGAGACATTTTTGGAGGATAGCTAGGGTTTAGTTTTTGAGACATGAAAATCACCACAAATGATAAAAAAAACCCCTTGCTAAATAAGATGAGAAGCTTTACTTACTTGATGAGAGGTCAGTTAAGGAATTTGAAGCAAAGTAAGGTGACTGGAGTCATTTTGATGCTCAATGGACAAGTGCGTAGCGCTGCCTCCCAGGTGTGCAGCGCACTTTGTATGCACAATGCTAGACCAATTTACAGTGGAAAACCTGCACCATGTGCATAGCGCCGAGTAGGTGCGTAGTGCCAAAGCCCAGGTGCGCAGCGCTGGCAAAATTTTGAGATTTTTCCTCTGTTTTTGCCTCTTTCTTCAAAAACACGATTTGTATGCCTTTAGCTCATTCACTTGCAACAATGAAGACTCAAACACATGGATTGGCTTTTATATCCCCTTGCTTTTAATTTTTCATTAACCAAACCCACTTTTCTAATGTTTTGCTAGCTTTTTCACAAATGCCCTATTTCAGTTTATTTTTGGCTTTTTCCTTTCTGCAGGTGGACTTTTACATTGATTTCTTGCATGGTAGGAGTTGGCTTTATTTCTAGGTCACCAAGAACAGCTATTGGAATACATATTACATATAGAAACATTTAAATTACATGAAAGTTTTACAATAATGGAAAAAACCCTGTTTTCACCTCAAAACAGAGTTTTGAGGTAAAACAAATTTATTGAGCATATCAACAGTAAATGATTCTATGAACTTATTAATCCTCCTCATGTGCCTACTGACTTTTTATTCAATTTTGGATGACCATGATGACAAACCCTAGACCTAGTGAGACTAAAACCCTAAAACTGATTTTTATAAATGGAATGAAACAGGATGATAGTAAATGACCAAAAAAATGTATGAACAGGTCAGCAGGTGAATGGCATGTGGGAAATTGACATGAAGCCACCACCATCAGTTGATCCATGACCTAATGGAATGAAGTTGATCGGATGGGACACCTAATATGCATGAAAAAAGAGCAATTTGATCACTGATGGAAGTGTGAAGATATTGACACTAACAGTTATAATACCATGGGCCAATACCATGGCTTATCAATACCACATGCCAAAAAACCATAACTTATTTCATAGTAAAAATATTTTATTTTACTTTAATTTTACAACATTTTTTAATTGAATCTAAAAGGGAAAGTGTTACAACTTGAGATATATCTAACCCTCTATCCTCACGACTACTAAAAATATTCCCATAGAAATTAAATTAAGGTTTTAATAAAATTAAGCTAAGATGGATATATGCCAGTTCTTTATATATATATATATATATCATAGCATAGATCTATCTTAGCTAAGATCCAAGGGATGAGAGCAAGAAAATTGACTAATTATAATAGATTAAATATAGTGCATGATTTTTTAAAATTTTTCATTATTTTATTTTCTTTGACATGATTTATCCAAAATATAGGTTTAATATTTTACATCCAATTAAGTTTTTTTAATTTAGATAATTTCTTAAACACAATACAATGTGATCAAATTTAAGAGAGAGTTGGGGAGGGAGTGGAGACAGGGAGGGAGATAGTGAAAATGTTGGAGGGTAGAGAGAGAGAAAGAGAGAGTGATGGGTCGAAGAGAGAGTGAGGTGGGAGAGAGGAAGCGAGAGGAAGGAAGAGACAGGAGGGAGAGAGAGAGAGAGAGAGAGAGATGACATTGGAGTGGGAAAGAGAGGAAGGATATAACAAATACATAGAGAGATAGAGGTGGAGAGAGAGAGAGAAGTGAGAAGGGAGAGATGGAGAAAGAGTGAGGGAGAGAGGAGAGTAGGGAAGAAAAATAAGAGGAGAGGATAGAGATAGGGAGATGAGGGGAAGGGATAGAGATGGAGAAGGATAGGATGGGGGATATAGTGATGGATTTGGATGGACAAGAGAGAGAGAGAGAGGGAGAGTGATTTGGGGGGAGAGATAGAGGGAGGTGGGAGAGAAGGGATAGAGAGGAAGGAAGATATAGATGAGGAGAGAGAGATGGAATTGGAGGGGGTAGGAGAGGGAAGGAACAAGAAAAACATAGAGGGAGAAAGGTGGAGAGAGAGAGGGTGTGACAAGGGAGTCATGGAGAGAGAGTGAGGGAGAGAGGAGAGAGGGAGGGAATAGATAGAAGGACATAGATAGAGAGGGAGAGAGTGTGTGTGTATGTTTGTGGGGTGAGATAGAGAGAGGGAATAATAAAGAGACACAAATACAAATATAGATATTATATAGTACTATATAAACCTAGGTCCATATTAACCCTATAACTATCAAGTGCCGAGAGGGTTCCAATCTCTCGAGCTGCAAACATTTCCTCAAGTTTTGCACTAGAAAATAAAAAGTTTGCACCTCGAGAGATTGAATCCCTCTTAGCGCTTGATAGATCCTGGGTTAATATGGATCTAGGTTAGTTAATATGAAATTAAAGTAGTTTTTATTTGATATTATAGTCTTAAAAAATAAAATTTCTCTTCAACTTAATTTCAAATTGGAACTAGATCCAATTAGATTCAATGAATAGATTTTTAAAAAATAAATAAAATATTTTTTTTATTAGAAAATATATTTTTTAAATTACAAATTATTAGAGATAAATAATTCAAAGTTGGCTCACCTATACACCATGTGAGGATGAAGAGGTGTTTAAGGAAGGATAACCTTTCAACCAATCTTTAACATCTTTTCAATCCCCTATCACTTGTAAGTTTAGTTTGCTTGACACAATTAAGATGACTACCATAAAAAACTGATTCATATTATTGTAGTACTTGTTAGGTAGTTGTATTTTTGTACTTAGACTAAATTAGGCATTCATGTTAGTCATTTTTAGTTGTATTACTTATTAGCTAGTCACATATTTTAACCCACGACTAAATTAGTGATTTATGTTAGTCGTTTTTAGTTCGGTCACTTAAGATTGCTCATTTTTGGTAGTATTTCACTTGGAAAAGTTGTGGTGACTAACTTTTTTAGTCACCTAGTCACTAATTTCTCATTTTCTACTAGTGACTTGATGTTGATGCTCTTATGCATGATATTGGTCATAGCCAAGCATTTGATGTGGAAGGTCAAGAAGAAGAGAACCTACAAGACCATGTTGATGTCCAAGAAGATGTTATCGCTGCCAAAAGTATAATGTCCCTTTCTGAAGGGAACTTCTATGGTGATGATGATGAACATGTGAGTGAGACAGTTTAATCATGAACCAATTATTAAGAGCATGGAGGCTGTCACACCCACTAAACCACCTACCAATTCTGCATGTGATATTCCATATGAGGTAGTTGATCATGAGAATGAAAATGAAAACTTGATTTCAAATGATAATGCAACATGATTAAACAATGATAAATTGAGCATGCCAACCCAAGTAAGCCCCACCATCATGGTTGGTAGAGGCCATGATGAATATCAACACACATAATGTGTCTTCCACCAATGAGGAAAGAATGGACATGCCTTCACAACCATTAGAGTTGAACATCGAACTTGTTCATTATTTGTGGATAATGGATCACTAGAAGAGGAGCCTATTCAACATGAAGTACTAGAGGAAGGCAACAACGGGGACCAATCAGTTGTCCCAGAGGTTGAAAGGCAAGTGTTAGGTCATGAGGAGCATGGAACAACAAAGCAGAGAATACTTGGTGCATTCCTAAATCTACCAATAGAGAGAGTGAAAGCTTCATTAAGACACTCAACATAAAATTGACTTTCCTTGGGGAGGAGTTCACAGTTTCTCACCTCTGAAGATTATATGCATATATTTTTTGAGTCTGAATGTAAAAAAAATGAAATTTAAAAATTTAAAAAGAGAAAGGAGGAGTTGGCCAAGGAAAAGAGAGTTGCAATGATTGCAGCAGCAGAAGCTCGAGAAAAGGAAAGGTTGGAAAGACAAAAAATAAGGGAAGATAAGGAACATAAAAAACAATTGGAAAGGAAAGAGAGGGAGGCAAGAAAGGTTCAACAAATTTTGGAAAAAGGAGGAGGGGTGACAAGTAGGGAAGATTGTGGTTCAAGCCAGTTTGAGGAAAATAGGATGATGTCCAACACTCTGGACCAGATTGAAAAGCATACACCATCATACCAAGACATGATTAACATCCAATTCCCCTGCTATCATCCAAGGGTTATGCCCACCTCTTATACCCCTACCAGTGTAGGTTTAAATCCTATGTGTGTTTATAAGACACCTACACTCAGTGCTGGGGTTAGTAACACAAGTGGACGCTTGGGCTATTCAGTCCCTCCATGTCTACAAGGAGAAACTGGACTCAGGAATATGGAAACATTCTAGCACATACTAATCAACCAATTTTGGGTAGTCTACCGTACTTGGGTTAGGCAGGCAACTCAACAATTTTGGGCAACGCAGGAAATGTAGGCCATCAAGCATAGGGGTGGCATGACTTAATTTTTGTAACCACATCACAATTTGGATTTTGTAAGGATGCAATATGTTGCATGGTTAATATAATAATTCATGGTTCATGGTCCATTTCATTGTTAATATGTTGCATGGTTAATATAAATATTTCATGGTTCATGGATTAGGTAAGCAATTTTGATGACACTTTATGTATTAGGTTATCCCATAGATTATTGATGCATTCAAGGAAGGAGTTGGACCTTTCCTTTGTTATGCCCATGGAGCACACCCTTCATATTGGTTTCATAGTAGAAGCTACATTAATAAAGACCAATTTATATGACATAGATGTTGTTCTTAAGCATATAAGACACATGATGACATATCAGTTAAGTTAAAGGACTTATTTCGATGTGAAGGTCCAACTACAACAAGTATGTCTAGAATAATCATGCACTGGTCTAAACACTTGAGAAATGGCAACAATATACCCTTGGTAAAGAAATTATCATACACAATGACCATTGCCTTTATGAGAAACATAAAAAATAATCAATCAAATAATTCTAAGTTAACAAATTAAAAACATCAAACATGAATCATGGAATTTCTGAAAATAAGGATATTTAAAATATCAATGATGAAAAGGTATCTTCAATGTGTTATAATGACCTCTAAAGATTAAATGAGATCTAGGTTGAGGTTCTGATAGTGCAGAATAGTAATAATGAATTGTTTCATTTTTGGAAGCAAGAGATAATCACAATATCATATTCTCATCGCTATAAGATACTAACAGGCCAAATCCAAAACAGTGAATAAAGAACCAAATCCATTTATTGTGGAAATGCTCTTAATATAGCCAAGTGTTGAAACAGGACTTAAAATACATTCACAAATTATGGATTCAATCCATTCTAACAAAGGCACTATATACCACACCAGGGGATATAACTTACCATATCCAACTTTCTACTATATAATTATGCCTCTATAAATGCTCAGACTAGTGTGATTAGATAAAGTTAATCCATAAGAGTGATATCAACTCTATGTTGCACTGGCAACTAAGATGTAACTAGTATAATTACTGTGTATTTAACTAGCAACTTGCAATTAGTAGACTAACCATAAGCAACGTGAGCTAATGAGTGTTCTAAATAGGTAATAATTATGACATAAATAAGTAAGACACTATTTAGCCTAGATAGACTATGGTAGGATTTTTAGTTTTTTTGTGCTTGTAATACATATAAAGGTATTAATCAAACATGGTTACAAAATACTGCTAAATGTATAACTCACATTAGAATAAAAAGATTACTCCTATGGTCTAACATTAAAAATAAAATATTTACCAAGAAAAAAATACCCAAATTTTTAGACCCACATTCTCTGACAAACATTGAAACAATATTGTTAATTTCATTTAGTGCAACTTTACATCCATCCTTTTGCCAAAAGGAATACATGTTGTCCCTCTAACTAGGGAATTTTCAGAGAATGTTCATAATAGCTCCTTAAAAGAACAAACACAATAAATAAATTATGCTTTTACTTGCATATAAAAAACAAAACCTTGAAAAAGACAAATCTATTTCTGCAAATCCTTTCAATAAAAACATGCATAGATTTATTATGCTCTAAGAGTCAATTATTAACCAATTCCAAATATTTCATTCAAGTAGAACAACATGAAAATATGGAAGTAAGAGGGTATGAGAATGATGATTCTACAATAAAAGTGGGGGCTCCAAGCTAGGAGACTCTGAGACCCCTAAGAACATTACTGAGGAAAAAATGTTCAACACAAACAATGAAGTCTTCAACTCTGAGAGTGACAAGTTGAAAACCAAGAGAACTGGGTAATGACTAACATATGGCAAAGTTGTACAATAGCCAAAAAAATCCACACTTCTAGATTGGAAAAAGGCACATTTCCATATATTCTTTTTCATATATTTACATCACATAAACTCTAACTTTTTCCATTTTTTTAATACACAGATTATCCGAAACTCCTCTTCTTGATTCTCGGAAAATGAGATTGAACATGAGATAAAGTCCTACCAGTTAACCCAAGCAATACTGATTGAAACAAAAAAATACAAATAATATACAGAGGGTAATAGGTATCCATCCAAGCATGCAATATGGGTGTGAATTTCAAGCCCTAAGTAAACCATGCTTAGCTTTGAATTTGTGTGCCCCAATTACACAAAACCAAACACAAAATTGACACATCAAACCGAATTCGATGCATAGAATTACATCACAGTAACTCCCCATTGTCATATATGCTTTTGCATAGAATTACATCACAGAAACTCCAACTTTTTCCATCTTTTAAATACACATATCATCTAAAACTCCTCTTCCCGATTCTTAGAAAATGAGAATTGAACTTGAGATAAAGTCCTACCAGTCAACCCAACCGACATTGACTAAAACAAAGAAATAGGAATAATACACAATGGCTAATAGGTATCCATCCTAGCATGAAATATGGGTGTGGATTTCAAGCCCTGGGGAGACTATGCTTAGATTTTTATTAGTGTGCCCCAATTACACAAAACCCACACAATAAATTTATTGAATTCGGTGCATAGAATTACATCACATTAACTCCACATTGCCATATTTTCTTTTGCATAGAATTACATCACAAAAACTCCAACTTTCCCCTTTTTTTAATACATAGGTCATCCAAAACTCCTCTTCATGATTCTTAGAAAATGAGAATTGAACCTGAGATAAAGTCCTACTAGTCAACCCAATCGACACTAACCAAAACAAAGAAATAGCAATAATACACATTGGGTAATAGGTATTCATCCAAGCATGCAATATGGGTGTGAATTTCAAGCCCTGGGGAAACCATGCTTAGCTTTGAATCTAAGTGCCCCAATTACACAAAACCCACACAAGAAATTTACTAAATTTAGTGCATGGCTTTGAATGTGTTTAAATGCACAAGTAAAAGAAGATGAATAAAGGCACAAGAATCCATCCGGCTAAAGGTGTTTAAAAACACAAGCATAAAATCTTAAGAGAGGCACAATAATCCATATGAATGAATGTGTTTAAAAACACAGGTAGAGAAACTGGTAGGATAGGTTTGCTATATTCTAGCCATTTTCTCTACTTCCTCCATGCCTGCACACCACAGAAATCTTAGATGCTCGAAAACCCTTAGCTGCATATCCAAATCACACACAGTGACCTGCAAGATAGGAAATAACACTATCGTGGGGCTAGACTTATGCAAAACCTGCATAAAACAAATGAAATACTCCCAACATATTAGTAATTCGCTAATTTACCTTAAAAAAACCCCCTGTAGCATGAAACGACCATACCCAGCACTGATCTGAGCTAAATATGCCGCAAGGTCGAATGCAGACAAATACCCTAGTTGCTTGTCTGCGACGGGGAAGAATAATCAACCCAATAAATCAAACAAAAAGATGTATCACAACTAGAAAATGTCTCAAACCAGCAAAAATCATGCCCCATATCCCACTATCCACATCGCCAAACATAGAACATTTTAGGGGCGAATGTTAGTCCATGGGCGAAATTTAAGGGATTTTGAATTTTAGAGGGGAATTTTTTTTATATTAAACCCATTTTCTATAGTTCGCCAAAAAATAATTCAAAACTAAATAAATACTATATGTTTTCCACCAATATTATGAAAAATAAGAGAGATAAAAGTCTATTTTGCCTCCCCAAATTTTATTTCAACCTCCCGATTTGCCATGTTTGCAAGGGGGATTGCTCCCAATCGCCCCTAATTTCCAGCAACCACATTTCAAGTCTCGATTCACCTTGCAAATATTTTTGCAGGTGTGATTTATCCAAGTCGCTCTCAATTTCCAGCAACGACGCCATGTGTTGCAGGTGGGATTGCTCCCAATCACCCCTGATTTCCAACAGCCGCGTTTCAAGCTCCCGAGTCACCTTGAAAATATGTTTGTAGGTGTGATTTCTCCCGGTCGCTCTCAATTTCTTGCAACGAAACTGGTGAGGGGCTATCTCTACCATCGGTGTTTAAGAAAAGAAACAAAATATCTATTGTCGTTGAACAGGATACATAAACCATGTTCCTAGGAATGAATAGGAAGACATACTTCAACCCATAAGTGAAAACAATAGAGACACAGAGAGAGACATAGCAAGCAAAGACAGGCATCAGAAAAACAAGACAATAAGTTAGTGTCAGTTTCATCAGAGAGAAGAGAACAAAGTTGTTCACTTTTGGTTATGCAAGAAGTTACTTAACCAGGAACCATAGGAAGGAAGGAACTTGATTACTGGCCCTATTATTTTCTTCTAACCACATATAGTTTACAAGATCAATACTAGGGACATTACCAAATTTCATTTCAAGCTTTGGATTCACCTTGAAAATATGTTTGTAGGTGGGATTGCTCTCAATCGCCCTCGATTTCCAGCAACAACACTGGTGAGGGGCTATCTCTACCATCGATGTTAAGAAAAACAATAGAATGGAAAAAACTAGGGCCATTACCAAAATAGTGAATGGAAAAAGCTAGGGAAATTACCAAAACAGTGAATGGAAAAAACTAGGGGTATTACCAACACAATGAATGTGGGCATAGTATTACAACCAGATTGAGATAACCGAGAGTTTTCCTCTTCCTTGGCTCTCAATCTTTATTGTCTTTTAAAATTTTTGCTACAGTTTGGTATGTGGCTTTTTATTGTTATCTCACTTCTTTGGCTCTGAAATTTGGGGTTTTTTTAATTTTTATTTTACATCTGGCTTAGAATGGATCTAGGTTTCATATCGGTTTCTATTATTATCTCACTTTTTTAGCTCTGAAAATTTGGGGTTTGTTTTGTTCTGCATCTGGCTTAGAATGGATTTGGGTTTCATATGTTTAGTATTATATATACTAATAAATTTTATCTATGAAGACAATTATGCAATGGATCCGTATAAATCCTGTGTACTCTAAATACAAAAACCTATATTTTCCAATGAAATCCTATGTATTGTAAATACAAAAACCTATATTTTCCATTGAAAGGGAATACTTTTAAACATTCCCATCTTTGTCTTATTTTATATATGAAATATTTCTATGATCTCCAATATGGTCTTCGAGCTCTTAGTTTCAAGAACTAACACATACCCATCTAGACCTCCCTTTTATGCACCTCAAGGCCATGGAGTTCTTGATTATAGATCTCTTGAATTTGAATATATGTTATATTGCTCACTTTGTGAACTCAGATGTGCATTATGTAGTTGGAAAGTTCACAACCTCGATATGTATATTGCACGCTAGTTTAGATGGGTCTGTATTAGTGTTCGTATTCAATTCACACAATTCATCATCTAGATTCACTAAATCATTTCACATACAGAGACATAATGTGTTGATGTATCCGCTGCCTTATCCTGGAATGCTGAGAAATTCTGTATAGGTTAGTGATCATTGCAACATTGGCAAGAACTTGATTTTCAATAGAGGTGAAGAATTCATATCATAAAGAAAAACATACCCACGAAAACCAAGAAATTTTATCTTTCAGAAAATAATATTATGAACATGTCAATTCTCCTAGAATTTTCTCTATAGGAAAGCTTAAACAATAGAAAACACATGGGAGCAATCCAAATTTTGTTCAATTTCATGGAATTTCAAGCGATGGTAGCAACTTTTTTCACATTTGGAGGATCATATAACTCACCAATTGTTGATCCATACCATGTAATATCTGAATCAGTGGGCAATGTATTCATAAGCACCCTGTGCCTTATTGCAGTATGGCCACACAATGCAATCACCAATAATATTCTCTGTAATAAATGCCTTAGGGAAAACTCGGTGGAACAATACCCAACACTAATAATCATAAGGGATTCATAGAAACAGTCTCTCCTTTGTTTTTCCATAACAAGGGTTTCATTTAAATAGGCTCTCCTTCATTTTCTAGCACCAAGTTATGAGAATAAAAGACTCATTTGGAATTGAGAACTTAGAAGGGGCTAAGACAACACCATCTATTGTACATGTGAATTAAAATGGATAGATACATGTAGGTATTCATACCAAGGTCTTTTCATAATATATTCAAATGGGTTTTCATTCCTTTTTACCTATGGTCCCATGAAGTTCGAGCAATTACTTCAGTTGATGATATAATGTCCTTTATATTTTAGCATTCTGCATTTGGATAAAATTATTCAGATTTCCATTGACATCTATTTTACAAAAACAAAAAGTGGTGAGGCAACCACCACAAGCTAAAACTGTAAGAAAAAGGCCTATATAGTTAAAAAAGGCCATGCAAGGTCTCCAAAACTATCCTTCAGGTGTGTAGAGTGGGAAAGATAATAAACTTCAGGTGCCACTTTATTCTTTATGAATTGTCTAGTAGCCCATTAGCTCATGTAGGTGGATTATTTGCATCTCCCCCTACACATTTTCACTTGGATATGTGGATTCAAATGTACAGAAATGAGTGACCCCTCTTACAAAGTACATTGGCACCACGCTAAGAACTAGTTGACACACATATCTTTCTTTAGTTGTGGGATTAGGATCAACTATCCATCATTATCATGTGTGGGTTAATCATGATGGCCAGAGGAATAGTCAGAAATTTGTCAAAGTGAAAAACCACTTTGGGGCTCTTGTTGGGATTCAATGGCTTTGCTTCTCTTGACATTCTCTTGCAACTCGGCTTCCTTTATGTTGATGTCGTTTCTTGAAGGTTGAGAGTGTGTAGAGTGGGCAAGATAATATCTTTGAGGTGGCACTTTATTCATTATGCATTGTCTAGTAGCCCATTAGCTCATGTGGGTTGATTATTTCCATCTCCCACTCCACATTTACACTTGGATATGCATATTCAAATGTATATAAATGAGAGACCCGTCCTGCAAAGTACATTGGCACCATGCTAAGAACTAGTTGATACACATATTTCTTCAAATGTGGGCTTAGGATCATCTATCCATCATTGCCATGTGTGGGTTAATCATGATGGCCAGAGGAATAGTCAGAAATTTGTCAACGTGACAAACTACTTTGGGGCTCTTGTTGGGGGTCAATGCCTTTGCTTCTCTTGACATTATCTTGCAACTCGACTTACTTTATGTTGATGTCATTGCTTGAAGGTTGAGAGTGTGTACAGTGGGCAAGATAATATCCTTGAGGTGGAACTTTATTCATTATGCATTATCTAGTAGCTCATTAGCTCATGTGGGTGGATTATTTCCATCTCCCACCCCCACCCCACATTTGCACTTGGATATGCATATTCAAATGTACACAAATGAGGGACCCCTCTAACAAAGTACATTGGCACCATGCTAAGAACTAGTTGAAACTTGATACACATATTTTTATTGTGTTCCATACATGATATAAGATACCAATTCTAATCTAGTACTATGTTGTGTGAAAATATATGGTCCAGGGGGGGGAATATCCCAATAGGGAAATCTTCTAAGGAATATTAGATGAGAGAAAGGAGGGACAAAGCTTAAAATGAACATATTTTCAAAACTAGAACATGTGCTTCAAGGTTTCATTATTTCCACATAGTTGACTTTCAAGGTTTAGAATTACTCGGTGTTCAAGGATTTCCTTATGACTAAGTCATCATGTGTTACAGACCAATTGAAGTAGGGATTTTTTGGTTGTAACTGCATATTTGAGATGGATTTAATACCAATTGAAGTAGGGGATTTTGGGCTGTAAGTGTCAGTTTTAGATGGATCTCAAATATTAAAGACAAATCTTCTCCTTAGATTTGATTTTCTAGATGTTTCCCTTTTTCTTAGATCAATTCCAATTCCAAAGCCATTTGTAACCATCAACTCAATTGCTGTTCAAAAAACGTTTTCTTTGGTTCCATCTCCAATATTTCCACCAAGTTAGAGATTGTAGAAGGTCAAGCATAAGAAAAAGGTGTTTTAATATTGAGCTCTGAATTGTTTCTAGTGTAATTCTATTTGTAAGACTAAGCTTGAATTTTTCTATAAGGTTTTCTAATCCTTCCAATGTCTAATCTTTTATTTTCATAAAAGTCACTAGGACCCAAATGCCTTTCTTGTGCAATCTCCTGGTTGAGAACCAAGAGATGTTCGCAAGCAGATTTCCTTGTTTAAGAACTACTTGGAAACATTATACAATGATCCTTGAATAAATCCTAGCTTCAAGGAAGTCACTTTTCCACACCAATTTGACCTCCCAAGCTTCCCAAGTGCTTTTGGCTACAAAGGTCTCGTCAATTGGCTGGATGTTGGGGTGGTCAATAGATTTTGAATGTTTATAACTTTATATTACTCCATATTTTGTAGTAGAGTAAAGCCCCTGAGGTGATTTCTTCCCAAGTAGTCTCTTCCATGCCTCCATCCCTTCCATTACTCCAATGGTCCATTTGGCATAAAAATCCTAGGCTTTCATTCAGGTGGCTAGAGCACCCAATCCTCCTTTATCCTTAAGGGTGTAATAGTGGTTGTAGCCAACTATATGAAAACCCTCATCCCCACTAGAGTTAGTGTAGAGAAACTTTTTGAAAAGATTTTCTATATTGGAATAAGTTTGGGAGAAGGGACTTAATGTGATGAATAATAAATGTGGGTAGAAACCGACTTTTGGATACAAATTTGAATTTTCCTATGAGGAATAGAGGCTTGTAGATGTATTTATTGATATTTATTATTATAGTTCATCTGGAAAGGGTTAAAAAGAAAAGGGAATAAAATGGAATTTAACATTTGGCCAGATCCTAACCAATCAATTATGGGCATCCTTTTGACTATGTCAATAGCATTGGATTTTTCCATTTATAACTTCCACCTAGAAGCCTCACATAAGATTTGTAAGCAATCCATGGTGTTGTCTAAATTTTGATTCTCTTCAATGATGTTTATTAAATTTTATTTGTGAAGTGACTATTCATTCATTTACTGCCATATACAACAAAGAGAAGAAGCCTTTGATGAGGTGATGTGCTATTCTACTATGAAGAATATAGCCAATGGATCCAGTAGACATTACATAGATGGTTAGGGTGAGTGGGAAACCTTACCTGATTAACTAGGAGAGCCCTATCTTATTAGACTTGGTATGATTGATAGAAGGACAAGCTACGACATGTAGAAATAAATTTTATACCAATTTAACTAAATACAAGCCAAATCCAAGTGCTCTAAGCATGGTGAAGATTAATGTCTATTCCACTTTGTTGTAGGCTTTTATAAAATCTATTTTAATGAATAGGGTCTTGAAGTATTTTTCTTGGGTTACCCTAGAAGTGAAGAATTTGAATTTTTCTTGATTTTATATATAGTATTAGGTTTGTTCTCACACTTTCTGTGAATGATACGGGTGAATTTTATCCTACACCCAATAGGTTATTGATATGTAATTTCGATCATTTTGATTTCAAAATATCTTTTAAAGAAATGAAATGATTTCATTTGTGTGTTCAATAAACACAATATTCTAAAGGAACTCTGTATTTTTAGTTTACCTATACAGGTGCCATGGAGAAGGATTAGTGGTGTGACATCAATTGTCCTCAAGCAGAGGCTTTAGTTTTACTCTTTTCTAGAAGAAAATACTTTCTTCCAACATTTTTGAGTTCCATGAAAAATTTAAAAGTCCTAATAATATTCAATTATGGGTTCAAGAGAGACATAGGATTCAATTATGGGTTAAAGAGATCCACACAAAATGATCTATCGGCCTTATCTTCACTTAGTTGAAGACTATTCTCTTGGAGAGGCTACATGTGCCCCCACTTCAAGAGCATAGTAAAGTCTTGTAGAACTTAGAGAAGCTATCTTTAAGCTTTTAATGAAGGGATTGGAAAAATGTATGGGTTCAATAACACCGAATCGAGCATTAAGCTTCCAATAATGCTAGATTTTAACTTGGATAACTTTTGTGATTTAGAGGAGATGCCCCCTCATATTTGTGACACGTCTTCAGTTGTGAATTGGACTATTACTAACTATCATTTCCTTCGAAAGTTACTCGATGAATTGGGGAACCTTAGCTCTTTAAGAATGTTAAGGAAGGAAAGAAAGTATATTATGCTAGGTTCTCTTATGATTTTCAAGTTTTTCATGGATATCTACAACGTTTCATGTAGGAAAGTACATTCTGTTAATGAAAATTTGTCTTGATAGAAAGGCCTATTTTGAAATTCTAATGCTTTAAAAAAAATTGTATAGCTGTAATGTTTCTAAAAGGAGATCATATTTGTTCAATTTAGGTATCATGATCCCATATTCCAAATTATTTTTCAGTAACCCATTAGGCTTTGTAGCTTTGAATAAATCCATGTAGTTTGATAAGACCCTCTTCCAAATTAGAATGTAGTTTCCTTTTTGCAATAACCACATACAATGTCTTGATTTTGTTGTTGAGAAAATAGAGGTTATGCCGAGAAAATAGAGGTTGTGCAACAAGTCTGTGCCATACAAGGACTTGATTCATTTATTATGTATCAATTATGGCTCTTGATGTAACAATGTCTCGATTTTGTTGCTTAGAAAATAGAGGCTATGCTTTACTGTTTCACAGACTTTCTTACAATCTTTCCATAGGTATTGATTTGTAATCTCAATCACTGAGGGTTGACTAATGACTAAGGTAATATTTCATGGTTTGAAGTTCCCCTCTTACTAACTATATATCACCTCAATTTAAATATATCACCTCAATTTAACTGTTAGTCAAAGGAATTGTATTTGATTTGTAAACAATTCATTGCTTGATTTATAGATTTTGATTTTTTCCCTTTTTTCATTTTTTTCTCAGATTTGGTATGAGATCTCTTTCACGATTTGGGTTCCCTAGTTTCCCCACCATAGCTATGAGGTTCATATGCTATCAGTAAATATTCTTGAAACGTTACAACTTTTCTGGTAAGTGTGCTTTGAAACATTGTTGTTTCTTTTCCATGGTGTTAATGCAAATAAGCACTGCAACTAGTGCCATTATTTAGATTACATGTTGAAATCTACGTGGTATTGTAATGATGTAGTGATTATTTTCTAGGTACTAAGGCCATATTCATTTGTATCCCTTATGTTTTCCTGCGATATTCAAATTCACAATAGGAATTGAGGTCTATTTTCCACTGAAGATTGCAGTCAGTTTCTTGAACATAATATGTAGTAGATTATCTTTTACTAATCAACTGTGGATGTGATCCCTCGCAGGAAAGGAAATTCAAAGTTTTTTTGATTTCACACTGATTTGTCAAAACATCCACACAGGAAATGAGATTCAAAGTGACACCAATTTCACACTGATTTGTCAAAATGACAACAAGAGAAAAGGAAACTTTGTAATCAACAATGCTCTTAATTTTATATGCACATGCAAAGACATATTAGTAGAAAATATTCAAGGGTTGTCTAAGTAATGTTTTCCATTCCACTACATTTTTTACAACTTGTAAATAAATAACTTGGAACAATTCATTACACTACTTGTTATTCTTTATTAATCAATGGTTAATATTTTGATATTGAACTAGCTAAGATTTTTCTTCCTTCTGTGAAATCCTGTATTCTATAATGTTTCTTTTCCATTCACTATGTATAGCATATCAAGTGTGTCTAATGGAGTAGGAATATTGCAAAGTCCTGTGATCATTGAACTATGTTACAAGGCAAAAACCCAACGGAGCGGGGTGGGTGCATCCCCACGAAGGGGTCACAAATACCAAAGTTGGTATTGGCTAGTGCCTTGAGCTAGAAAATTTCCTTTACCCTTGTATTAACAGTGAATCTAGAGAGGATTCTAATATTATCTTTTTAAGATTTATATCAATTACGATTGATGGATAAAATTCATGAGAAGTGAGTCAGGATGTCCTTGCAAGGTAGTTGTTGATTAGTGGAAGCTATCATGGCCATTATGTCAGGCCAGGTGCTCACACTCCCCTAATCGTGAGCACAATTATGATCAAGTTGGAAGACTTCATAGTCTAGCTTGATTGTTTAGCAATGATAGTTAGTGGGCTCATTCACAGAAGCTTTTATTTCACTAATCCTTTTTATAGAGTTATTAGATTCAATTTCCAAAGGTTTTAATTACACTATAGAGTTGAGTTCTTAGAGAGTTGTGATTCACAGTGTTAAGTACAACAACTATGACACTTGAATGAAGACAAGCATAATAGAGGTATTAGAATCTGTTATAATCTTACCTACATATAAGCATAACTGTATATAATCTAACTCCAACAGGTTATGAGTGGAGGCGGATCAACATAGACACTCAAAGAAATTCACATGGTTATCTGCATACTCATTATGAGAGAGAAAGTACAAATGTACAAATGCTTCTCAATGACTGTTTCCTGGGATTTTACATTGTATTTCCCATTCCATGATTTACCAAGTTTAAATGATTGATCTGAATCATATCCTATAACATCTTTGTTGAATTATTCATTATTTTCTTTGTATTTTTTATTTTATTTGTCATGTTTGAGCAGGCACCAGAAAATGGTACTTGAAATTACACCTTCATATGTGTTAATCACACAGTCAGCATGAAGTATCTAAACTAACCACTGGAAGATGTGCTACTAGAATTGAGATGGGTAGCTTTGTTGGCTCCACATTTTCATCCTAAATAGGGCTCCCTCCTTCAATGCAATTATTAGAAGAGGGAATGAGGCTACCCTATATTTGGCATCTCAAGACAATATGGTTCAGAGTAAGAGGATGTTAATTCCTAGAAAGGAGGACAGTTTGCCAGCAAAATGGAATTTGCTCAAAGATCAAGCATTTGATGCTAAAATTTTTTCCTTTCACACAGGTGGGTGATTTTAGCAGTTTGAAGTGTATATTATGTACTGGGAATTGTTGCTTATTGTTTCTAGTTCTAAATAATATGTTTAATCAATATTCTATGTTAGTACCCTATGCTCGTTAGCCCATAGTAGATCAATAAATATTCATACTTGTTTCAACCTATCCACATGCCACATTCCAACACAGGAAGAAGGTACAGGATAGTATGTTACTGAGGTGAGTCAGTGAGTAAGGGCCATTCCCAATAGCCAATATTTGATGCCAAGAGTTGATCCTGAGGAGGTGTTGATTCCCTATTACCCATACCTGATTCCCTATACCTCGGATTAACTCATTACCCACCAGACTTGGAGTTTGACATAGGGAGTGGCCTAATCACAAGGGCTACTTAGATGGGCTACCGGTTAGTGAAAACAACCTCACTGAACATCCTTCACTAATGAAATTGCTACTTTGGGGGTCACAAAGAAAATTATATGTTGAAAAAGTCCATTAATTCTAAGGATGCAAATTCAGGGGACAAACAAGGCTTACAGATAAGTTGACAGTCAAGGGTGTGCTATGTATTATGGCATTGTAACTCAACTGTAGAGCATGGTGGTATAGTGTTATGAAACCAGCTCACAAAAAGATAGAAAAGATAGATCAACGCCTTAGAATTCAGCCTCTTGGAGGGGGCAACCTCCTTTACATTACACAAATGAACAATTCTTAAATGATACAAATGACAAGACCTCCTTTTTATATATAGGAGTCTAAGGGGTCATAATATAATCAAAGCCGACATAACAAT
>APFE030724086.1:27630-39555 GCA_000404065.3 Pinus taeda
TTTTTCACTATGATGTTGATCTACCTGTTGTTTCGCTTGATTTTGCACTAAGGTGGCGTTATCCTTTAAAAGTTGGAGAACTTGCTGTTGATGCTCGTTGTGATCTTTCACTGCTTGAACCTTTTTCTTCTTGATATGTCCTTCTATCTCTAGAGTTTGGGGAGTGGTAATTTCTTCCAATCCTTTAAAAAATATGGTCGGATTCATTTCTTGATGCTCGATGTGATCTTTCACTTCTTGAACATTTTTCTTCTTGATATGTCCTTCTATCTTGATAGTTTGAGGAGTGGTAATTTCGACCAATGAATTACAAGATATGGTTGGATTCATTTTTTCTTTCTTGATGTGATCTTTCACTTCTTGCACCTTTTTCTTCTTGATATGTCCTTCTATCTTGAGAGTTTGAGGAGTGGTAATTTTTGCCAATGCTTTACAAGATATGGTATGATTCATTTCTTCTTTCTCTAGGGTTGGGTCCTAGCGTATATCCTCTTCTTTTGATGTTTCTTGATCATTTTCTTCCTCCTCTTCATACTCTATATAAAATAATTTCTTCTCAGCACACTTATGACCTTTAGTGCATTTGCTATCACAATTGTAACAAAGAGCTTTTTCTCTTTTTTCTTCCAATTGTTGTGGTGTAAACCTTGTAGGTTGTGGAAGGCTAGGAGAAGAAACACTTACATAATTATAGTCATGAGTGGTTGGATTCCTTGTTTCCATAATTTTGCTTTCAATTTTTCTTGCCCACCTAAATGCCTTCTCCAATGAATCAGGTTCCCAAAGAAGAAGCTCATGTTGAATGTCATCCTTTAAAGTACCTATGAAGACATCAATCCTTTGCTTCTCTGGAATATCATTTACCCTTATATTCAATTTTTGAAAGTCCTCAATGTGCTCTTCCATTGAACACTTTCGTTTGAGATTTATCAATTGGCTAAAGAAGGTGTTTCTCTTTGTATCCTCATAATGTGCTATCATTTCATCCGTGAAAATTGACCACATGACAAGTGGTTTATGAGAACAAAACCCTTTATACCATAAAAATTGATTCATTTCTAAATAATTAGATGTAATAAATACCTTTTGTAATAGTGGTACACCATGTAGATCAAAATATTTTTCCATCTGTAGTATCCAATTCACTGGGTCCTTTCCATCAAACTTCCTCATCTCGCTTTTTCTTGATTTTAGGAGCTTGCTCTTGAAACGACTGTAACTCTGTAATTTCGGATCTTCCAGTTTTGAAATCAAGATCTCCATTAGTCCTCTACATCCTCTTTTTAATTCCACCAGTCTGATCGAAATTGGATTGTCCAAGAAAGAGTTATTAACAATCTCCCAAGATGACCTAATTATACACCTTTTTAGAATAGTGAACTTGTATGACGTGCGATGTATCACTGTTTTGACCTTCGGATGTGAGAAATACACAAAAAAAACTACTATCCATCCTCTTTCTATAACTTCTTACAAAATTTCAATCTGATGCTTAGAGAGAACGCTATGATGATTTTCCCAAGGTTACATGTTTAAGATGTAATTTGGGAGTCTGCAAAAACCCTAACTTCCTCAGATCATATATCCGAAAATATAGCGAGAAAATATATGAAATTTGGACCCGAGGTTCAGACTGATTTCTTCTCAAATGGGTTTTTGTTTTAGCTTCTGAAACTTCGTAGCGAAAACGTTATAGTGAAAATTCCAGGATAACTTGTTCTAGATGAAATTATGGAGCTTGCAAAAACTATAACTTCCTCAGATCATATCTATGAAAATAGAGCAAGACAAGCTCTGAAATTTAGACCCGAGGTTCAGCGAGATTTCATCTCAAATGGGTTTTATTTTCAGCTTATGAAATGACACCAAAAAAAAAAGTTATACCGAAAATTCCATGATGACCTGTTTAGAGCAGTGAAAACCCTAGAATCCAAAGCTCTGATGCCAAATGTTATGAAACCAGCTCACAAAAAGATAGAAAAGATAGATCAATGCCTTAAAATTCAGTCTCTTCGAGGAGGCAACCTCCTTTACATTAGACAAATGAACAATTCTTTGATGATACAAATGGCAAGACCTCCTTTCTATATAGGAGTCTAAGGTGTCATAATATAGTCAGAGCCGACATAACAATATTAATGTAAGGGCATAATATTAACAATAGTGGGCTTCTATGGGGCACAATAATAACAATATGGGGACTACATGGGTACAAGGATATAATAAGGGGGTTGTACTAATAACAATAAGGGGTTACACTAGTATTATAGGGGCCTAACATATAGCTATGTGGACTATTGGATTATATTAATTCAATAAGCTTGTTAATTAAGGTATGATAGTGCTTATATTCCTTCTGCACTTTTCTTTATATAATTTTTCGTATACTTTTTAATAGAATATTGTAGCGCTTGTGGAGTTTTCTCAATCCAACTAAGATTTTGCTAACTCCAATTCTGGAGACATAATCAGTGCCAGTGGCAGAATGAGGGGAGGTTTTGATGGTATAGGGATCAAAACGTTGGTGTTAATCCTTTCTATATCACATATTATCTTTAATGAATGGTCACTCTTATTACATGCTATGAGCTCAATGTATTATCTCTAATGAATGGTCACTCTTATTACATGTTATGAGTTCAGTGTATTATAGGAAAAGGCCTATCTATCTCACTTCATAGTTCATGGTAAAGTTATCTACAGATATCACAACAGCTAACTCTCTAGACCAATTCCTCATTAGAGTTTGACTTATATAAGGATTGAATGGGATAGTTTGGAAATATGCTTATTATTACTATTTCAATGTAGCAGTTTAGAGGCCCAACCTATTGCTGAAGCCAAGAATCTGATCAGTAGGGTAGACGACATATATTAACCTTTTACGTTACCCCTTATGCTACATGTTAGACCAGCCATACATACCTTTATTTATGTAGACTTCACCAAACAACCTTATTTATGTATGGAGTACTGGCCCTTACTGATCACTTGCTTCACCCAGGAGAAAGTAGCTTCTATTTTATCACTATTCAGAAGTACAATTGTGCATTTTCGCAACTGTTCCAATTTACATATTTTGATTTTTTCCTTTTTCATTTATTTCTCAAATTTGGTATGAGATTTCTTTCAAGATTTGGGTTCCTTGGTTACCCCACCATTTCTATGAGGTTCATATGTTGTGATAAAATAATCTTGGAATGCTATATGAGGTTTAGATGCTGTCAGCAAATAATCTTGGAACGCTACAATTTTCCTGTAAGCGTGCTTTGAAACATTGGTGTTGCTTTTCCATTTTGTTAATGCAAATAAACACTCCAATTGGTGCTATTATTTATATTATGTATTGACATCCAAGTGGTATTGTAATGATGGAGTCATTTCTTGCCAGGTACTAAGGCAATCTAAATGTTTCTTCCTTCTGTGTAGTTGTGTGGTCTATATTGATTCTCTTTCATTCACTATTTCTAGCATATAAAGTGTGTCTAAGGTAGTAGGCAGATGGGCAAGTCTGGTGTTCCTTCAACTATGTTACAAGGAGGAAATGTAAGGGAGCAGGGTGGGTGCATCCACACAAAGAGGTCACATATATCAAATCTGGTCTTGGCTAGTGCCTTGAGCTAGAAAATTTCCTTTACCTTTGTATTAACAGTGCATCTGGAGAGGAATTTGGTCCTGGCTAGTGCCTTGAGCTAGAAAATTTCCTTTACCCTTGTATTAACAGTGCATCTAGAGAGGATTATATATCCTTTTAGAATCTCTGGCAGGGACTTGTTGCTCCGCAACATTTCTTGTTCTTTAAAAAACTAAAAATGAAAAACTTTTTAAGATGCCTAAATAAAAAGTTAATTTTAATCTTCTAAATTGGAGCTTATGAAGCTCTTATAGTACACTAACTTTGTTCGATTCTCAAACTATCAATTACACTACAACTTCGCATTAATTTTAATTATTATATTACTTTTCGTATTCTCAATAGCTTAAAGAGACCTCCCATCACCATCATTTAATGGTTAAGCCAAGAATCAATTCCCCTACATCACCCTCTCTTATGTCTTGTTGATTTTCATTGCTATTTGAAGCAATGCTAGGAATCCTTTTAGTGTTCATGTTGATTTTTTTGTGCTTGTAATTAATTAGCTAACCATAGCCTTATTATTAATGGATGAAAGCCCATACTCTAAGAGAATATTTGGGTATGGAATATTGTTTTACAATTTAAGATTTTATTAATTATAAAAAAACTTCTAGATTTGATTGATTTTATCTAAATTCATTTAAAATCATGACAACTTCCAACGTTATAATGATATAATATCAGTGGATGAAAGGCCAACCTCTAGAAGAATATTTGGATATGGAATATTGTTTTATATTTAAGGTTTTATTAATTATAAAAAAAAACATCTAGATTTGATTGATTTTCTCCAAATTTCTTTGAAAATGTGACAACTTCCAACATTATAATGATATAAGATAAATATCATAACAAGCATATTAAAGAGGACATTCTTTTTTTTCCCAAAACCATAGATTTATTTTCCCACAATTGTTCTCAAGGCCAAATTAGAGATTTCAATCTCCATTAATCATTCTTTCCATATTATAGCTCAAATTGAGCTTGTCATGGAGGTGAACTTCAATATATTTGTACAAAATAATTTCCTCCTTGATTTTATTGTTATACAAACTTAGGGTAGAGGATGTGCATAGATTTGTTGATCATCTTGTCAATTCACTAACATTACAAAACTAGCTTAAAAAATATTTAATAATTCTTAGTTGTTTTCAAAATTGGAGGGGATCCTTCCTAAATGAACAATCAAATATGCATAAAGAACAATGATGACTATTCTACTAAAGGTAGCTCCAACACAACTTGATTTCTCTAAATACACTTCTAACTCGTCAATATTGAGGCCAAATATAGTAAGGCATAAATGACATCCTTGATTAACCTCTAGATTACAATAGGTTTCTATTAATAAGAATTCAATATTCTTGAAATTACTAGAATACAACCTTATTACAAACAATCCTAATACAAAAAAGAAACTTTATATCTTCCATTAACTTTCATATGTTAGGCACAATGTCAAAAGTTTTCATAAAGTCAACAAAACAAAACAAAAAATCATTTTATTTTTTCCACATGCTTCTATGAAAATCGTAAGAGTAATCAAGCAGTGTAAAGTTAGATGATAGCTTTAAACACTTACTTGACCTTTATCCTCTTTGTGGCTTTCCAACCAAAGTAGTATTACCAACACTAATTTCATACACATTGACTAAAAGAGAGATAGTCATGTGATCTGATAATTAGGTGGAGTTTTATAGTGACTTTTTAATAACAAAAAATAACCCATCTATTCTATACCATGATCCATGCATGTCCTTTACATAACATACATAATGCCCAAAAAAGGAGGCATTTAACATCTCGACGTGCACAACAACAACATAAATCTTGTATATATACAAACCATTTCCCTTTCCACACACCTAAGGTGACAGATCCAGTTTTTTAAGGAATGTTTCCCTCTTGTTTAACTTGCCAAACCTCCTAGTCTGAATATTCATAAAATATTGTTGTAAGAACTAAAGAGAAAAGTCCATAAAAAAATCATGAACTGTATGAACCAGGATAACATTAGGACAATGTTAAAACATGGATTAAGTTATGGTGGAAAATAGAACCTGGAATCGTTTTAGTGCAATTGTAAGAATATTAGGAGCCTGATTGACAGTAAGTTTCTTCAATGCCTTCACGTAAGCATCACATTTGCAATCATAGTAAGTTAATAATCATTACCATTTTTCAATGAATAAAAGGATTTGCGTAAATTTCTTAGTTTCATAATCATAGTTGTAGGGGAAAATATCATACTATATCAATTTATAAAGGGTTGTTCATAGAAAAAAACCTCAATGATAGAATAAGGTGAAGTTTTACAAAATGGCCTAATTTGTAAAACTAAGACTTGTTAAATAAGCCATATATCTTGTGTGTCTAGTGACAAAAGAAATTTCACAGATTTCACTACATCTCAAACCTCTTGTAGTCAGATATTAAGCATCCATGAAAACATGCAAAATCCAAGTGCTCCACTTTAAGCCCTATGAAAGGGAAAGGACCATGGATGGTTTATGGAAACAAACTATGTTATTGACTAGTTAAACTTAACATTCTAAATAAATTCCCACAACTTCCCTTTCTTATGTTCCCTAGAACTAATATTTTTTTGTTTTTGGCCTTTCATTGTCATAGGCCATTTCCTAGTAGCTCCAGATTCAAAGCTAGTTTTTCTATGGCTAACATGACGTAGCGTATTTTCCTAATTTATCTCCCCATTTCCCTTGGCAGTGATTATAATTTCCCTCATTATCTTGTTGCCTGGCCTTGCATGTCCAATCTGTTAGCTACTTCATTGAGGATAGCAAACATATCGACATCCTCTTCTTCCATTTGCCTCGATCCTTTAGGAAAATCAATAGTCTCGGTACTAAGCTCATAAACTGTCAATGAAAAAAAGTGTGGGGCCATTATAGGGATCACCTTGCATTGGGATTTAGAGGTGGATATGCCTTTTTAGGTTTCTTCCTTGTAATAGTTATGTTTTTCTTAATGAATGACAATATTTTTGTCCTGGTTATGGTCCTCAAATGGATAGATTTCTTTTAAGTTTATTTTTTCCCCATTGTTTTGTAACTATTATGGACTTCTTATTTCCCATTTATTTCATGGCTCAAGGTTACCATGTTTATATTTCTAAAAATATTTTTACATTTCTTCTAGACACATTAAACCCAACTATCTTGTTCCATGCTGACATGCTTTTAATTTTGTTGAACATTTAAGTGAACTATAGAATATTGGGCCCTTTGTCAATGTCAATGCTAAGGTTCAAATTTTTCCCTTTATGTTGTCTTAAATTACTGGAACACTAGGTAGTGTAATAGATAGGATGTTGTTCACTAATATGTGAATATCATACATGGAATTAGTCTTGGGAGGGGGCAAGGTTGAGTTTAATGAGTGTCACAATATTTTATCTAAAATTTTAAATTTCCCATCGACCTTAAACATCCTAAGAAAACTAAATGAGGAATTATAGGGAACAAAATGCCCAAGTTAAACATAGAGATTAGGGCTTGGGACAATGTTTTCTTTCTCCCTCTGAGCATGCAATATTTATTTAGAATAGTAATGAGCTATTGGAGTTTGAGATAGTCTATTCCTCTTGTTGTGTTGATTGAATTTCTATCACTATTTGAAGGAACTCATTTGAAACATTTTATATACATCGATGGTAAACTTCGATTTTGAACATATTATTGCTTCACTTTCATATCAACTTCAAAAGAACAACAATGAAGCTCCCCATTTTGACCATAGATGGGAAATTTATGGCAATGACTATGTGCATTGTGAACTCATTGGACCCTTTGAATGGTAATTAGTTGAGTTTTCATGGGGTGTTCGAATTTCCGCTCTCAACCTTTCAAATTCAAAATTGGCCAAATGGGTGACTGATTGAGCTATTTGCATTCCTTTCTTGAATTGCATCACTCTCCATGGAAAATTTCTCTCATCGAATTATTTATAGTGAGTGTAGAATATGGAGTGAGATTAGGATTCATGTTTACAAGTGATCACATTTTTTTTTTTTTCGTTTATGGCTAGTGTCCTCCTTTAAGTAGTTTGAGTTTCTTCCATGATCATAGGCAACCCTTCCCTAAACTTGTGCGAAAGTTAATCTATTAATTCATACACTACCCTATTTGCATTAATGAATAAAATTTTCACTTTAAAAGTACATGGCGTTTTAACACTAAGGTTGAACTAATTACACCAAGGGCTATAAAGACATAATAATTGATGCTATAAACTTAGAAATCCAGGAATGTGCAAGAAATTTGAAACAATTCCAGTTCACTTCATGAAAATTTATTTATCTTATTTCATATCTTATTAATATTTGATGCATTTAGATCAATTTCTTTCTGCTAAGGATAAAACTGGTAACAAAGTTTGTTTATCTTAGAGTTGCAGAGACAAAATGGCTTGTCCACAAGATGGATGTCACTTTTCTTCTCCGAGAAGATACATTTGTCTTATTTGAATATAGGATAAAACTCTAAAACAAAGCTTGTTTATTTTAGAGGTGTAGAGACAAAATGACTTGCCAGCAACATGGACATTACTTATCTTCTCCTCAGACAAGATATATTTTTCTAATTTGAATAAAGGTGTCTCTACTAATATTACATTTAGGAAAATGTAACATTATTATGTGGTTGTCTGCCCAATTCTATTATATTATATTACATGAAACACGACAATAGCTTTTTTCTTTTTTCGCATTCATAATCAATAGAATTAAATTTTTCCTCCTCACATTTTTAGTTTTGAATAAATAGTGTGAGTTTTTAAAACTTACAAAAAAATTATAATAACAATTTATTTTATTTTTTTGACAAGATCGGTTACTGATATATTATAAAACAAAAACAGGGGGACTAGGTCCCAGTACATATGAAGAGGGAAGGTCAGTGAGGGAGGAGCAAAATGGGAATGCAGTCTCGTCCTCCAAATCACTGGTCATGCTTCTTAAAATTTGAAATACATAGCGACTATATTGTCGAACAAACTATCCTAACAGTAAACAAAAATTACATAGCATAGGAAATTATCAAAGTGGTCACCAAAACTGATTAATAGAATCCTCAGGAAGCTTGTCTTTCTTGTTGCTGAGCTTGGTCAAGGCTTTGCCTTGCTCGCTTTGATTCAATGTCTTTATGAAGCTTATTGCTTCTTCCAGATGTTGACATTTTTCTTTTAGTCCTTCGATTTCTGCTTTCTGCTTCTCGAACTTTTTCTTCTTGGATTTATTTTCAAATTCCATTTCAGCCCTAAGCTCATTGAGAGTTTTGATAAAGCGTTCGATCATGAAGCAGTTTGCCTTGCAGCACGTGCAGCTATTGTTGTTCTCGATCTGTTCCAAAGGATTTCCAGACATATTGGAAACAGGGGGGGAGCTCTTCTTATCCTTGATGTAGTTCTATGCTTGAGGTCTTCTGAAAGTGGATGGGTAGAAGGAAACAGTTCTGAAATTCTTGGCCGAATTTTTTTCCTTGTTCAAAAGTCTGATGCTGCTCGAGTAGTGCTTGGAGTGCAAATATTCACTATTGACTGACTGGTGTTGTTGCCTGGAGGTGAGAGTGCTTATGAGAGAAAGGATGAGGTAGCGAGGAAGGGTCAGCCTGTTAGGGAGATTAAATATACTTCTGGAGCCTAGAGGACCTTTGATCGATGAGGGAGGGAGGAAACTGGGTGGAAGGGAGAAGTTATGGGAGCGAGGAGAGGGATTGGACTGCGTAGAATGGTGGATCACCACTGAAGGAGCTTGATATGCCTTGTGCTCAAAAATAAACGTAACCACAAGAACAAGCAAGATGTTAGCAGAAAAAATGCACAGCTAAATAACCAAAGCAACGATACCTCTACTAACGCACAGAAGGAAAATAAAATAGCTTATGATACTCCCTGGAAACCTCCTGATATAAACATTGCAACCTAAAGAACTTTTGCAAGTGCTGTTGAGAGACTTCTTCTTGTGAGAAAACCTGATCTCGGGTTGCTTCTTATAATAGTTGGTATGAAGTTCCTCGTGATCCTTCCCGATGGCTAAGACATTGCAATTTGTAACAAATCTAGTTCCCCTGCGCTTGAAGATACTTATGCCCACTTCTGTCATGTCTTGAGGACGATATTTTTTTGACATGAGGATCCTTTGTTTACTGCTCTGAACGGGGAAGATTTTCCACGCTGATCTAGGCGAATTTTCTTTGTTTTTTATGTCTGTCATATGCTGGAAAATCTTGCTTTGGGTCTGCATTGTACTGAGTTCCTCTTTTTTCCAATGAGTGATGATTTTTCCAGGATTTTTATTATGGGCCATATCACCAATGAAGACTGGTTATGGGATTGGTTTTTTGTAGACATCATTATTTTCTTTTGCTATCCCAACCTCTTTGTCCACCGCCTTGTTGGCTAAGGCATCCACTGCTTGGTTATGAACAACAATCCCTAACAGGTTAACATTATCATTGATTCTATGCTTTATCTTATTCAAGGCTTGGCTTTTAAATTCTCTTCCAGAATCCATTGTTGCTATTATAATAGCAAAGTCTCTGATAATAATTGGATCTTTGGCTTGGAGCTTTGTGAGGAGGCTCGTTCCCATTAGCAAACCATAAACCTCTACTCTATTGCTTGACGGAGTCCCTAGCCCCCACTCGAATGTTGAGATTGTTTCACCTTGCTGATCCAGAATTAGCCCGCCTGCCCCAGCTCTTCCGGGGTTGTTCTTTGAGGCTCCATCAAAGAAGAGAATGAATTTTTTTTTTTTTTTTTGAACCATTCCTCTACTTCCCTTTCACTGCCCCGCAGCTTCCAATTTGCTTATTTGTTTCCAACATTCTTTGGAACATAAATCCTGGCTAGGACATCCAAGGGAATCTTATTGTACAAAACCTTTTCTGCATGTGTCCAGTTGGTTTGAACCAGAGGAGGCATACCTTTGGAGTTGATCATTTCTGCAATTTGGGCCCAAGTTTTGAAAAGGATAGTCCCTGAACTTGGTTTTTTGCCCTTGAATATGAACTTGTTTCTAGCCAACCAGATGTGCCAGCAAAGTTTGGAAGGGAGACACTTCCAGACACTTATGATGGAAGCCTTGTTTCACTTTGCATGGGGATAGCTGTGAGCCCAATTTTTGAATAAAGAAGACAGCTGCACAATTGGCTCAATATTCAATTCGTGGGGGCCGATAACTTGCTTCCAGCACTGTTTAGCTATGGGATAGTTCAAGAAGAGATGTTGGGAGCTCTCTTCTTTAGATTGGCAAAGAACACACATTGACGGCCCATGAATGCCCTTTTTCCTCAGATTCTCAGCAGTAAGAATCCTCCCTTTTAACAGGGTCCAAATGAAGAACTTGACTTTAGGAAGACAAGTGTTCTTCCACATAGCAGGTCAAAGGCTCCAATTATCGAAGTTGCTATAATTGCGAAGGAAGTTGTAACTAGATTTGACAATGTAGACTCCTCTGTTGGGATCCAAAATATAAGTATCCATATTCTATTTATTTATCGAAGCTGAGACATATAGAAGTGCCTTCAATTCTTCCCACTGATCAGAGAGGCAATTTGGAAGAGATGGCCTTTTCCAAGCAGTCCATCTATTTTGATCCCACTCTGAAATAAAGGATAAGGAAGATATACCCTTCTCCTCCAACTAGTCATGAAGATCATTCATATTATGGTGTCCTTTTAACAGGGCTGCTCCCATGATTCGATCATTCCAAATGGAAGTGTTTTCTCCATTTCCAGGATTTCTTGAGAATTGATCTTTGATGTGGGGAATGGTTTTTTTGATAAGCCTCCATATTTGGGTACAAGGGTAGTCCGGGATCAGCCCATTAATCAGCGAAGACCTCTGCTCTTTGAGATATTTCCTGGCCAAGGCTTCTCCCCACCACTAATCCTGACCAATTAGCATGCACCAGACTAATTTTATACCAAGAGCTTTGTCTGTTATGTTTGGGAGACGAATGGAGATACCTCCATATTCGAATGGAAGAATAACTTGATCCCACCAAACCAAACTGAACTTTTTGGAGTCTTGTCTTCCCCCCCCCACCAAATGAAGCCTCTGATTATAAGCTCCATTTGCTTATGAATGCTAGCTGGAGCCAAAATTAAAGCGAATTGATAGATTGGCAAAGCCAAAAGGAGCACTTTGATTAAGATGGTTCTACTAGCCAAGTTTAACCACATCATCCCCCATTATAATAACAATTATTAATTCAAATTATGGTCAATAATTTTAAATTCAAAATTTTATAAACAAGTTCCATGTCA
>APFE030724086.1:40279-55039 GCA_000404065.3 Pinus taeda
TGGGAGTCTAAACGTTCAACAACCAACCTTGAGCAGAACAACACTACGCATTTGAGAAGCCTCCAAGACAAACACCAAAACTAACCCTAACCCACCCAAAACCCCTAAACCGGTCAACATGGAAAGTAAATAGGCGGATGGATGCAACGAACATGTGTCGTATGATAAATGAGTTTGCTCACGTGGAATTTTGAGGGCCACAATGGGAGGCATTCGGTTAATGGTGTCCCTCCCCCGTTTACTAAAAAAACAAAGGGTAAAGTTGTTTATATTTGTGTTTTTAATATTTAATGATTTAAGGTAATATTCACATATGTAGAACATTTAAAATTTTAAATGTATTATGTATAAAAGGAAAAATAATATTTTTAAAAATCTTTTATTCTACCTATAACATCAATATTATTGGAATTAAGTACATCAAAAAATGGATTGAGATAGATAAGCATGCATTGAATTTCATTAGATAAATGTACAACTAGATTCATTTTTGGTGATCATTGGATTCATATTCCAAGGTTTCTTGGACTCCTTGTGGTTATTGGTTTCACTTGAGGCTTTTCGCCTTCCTCTTAAGTGAGTAATCCAAATTTACATAACCCAAGAGGGTAATGTTTCCAACATTCCCCCTTTGATATAAAGGGGTGTATGTGAGTCTAAGAAGAGAGTTGAATTATAGAGGTGGATAGAAGCTAATGGTTGGATGTGGATGGAGTAGTATAAGCTAAATACTTCTACTAGTGGTGGTTTAAGTTTGACCACCAACTCTGGAATTTATATTGGAGCACTTCCTACAACAATTCCAAATGCATCTAGAAGCCTGTGTCTTATGTGAAATGGAAGGCTCCTTGATGATGGTTTAAAGATGACCACCAACTAATGAAATAGATAGTAGAAGTTGAAGTCTTCTACCGATGGTGGTTTAAGGAGAACCATAAACTAAATCATGTTCATGGAACATGATTTTTCTGCTAGCTACAACTCTAAATCTGCCTCTCACTAACTCTATCTTTAGGATCTAGCTGCAAGTTCTCGCTTTAGTTGTGGCTCAGGCTCGCTTGGTGTGACTTGAAAACTAGTAGCTGACTAGTGAGAAGATGGAAATATCCCCACTGCGACATATGTCAATACTTGAGAGTTAGCTCTATGATATGGCCAATATATCTTCCTGGTTGTTAAAAATGATTGCAAGGAAGAAATTCATCCAAGGCGGTTTTTTTCTTGTGGAGGAGTCTTATTTCTGGAACACTTGCCTCAATGATGATTATCTTTCCACAAATCTCACAAGGGTGAATATCAGAACACTAATATTTCATATGGAAAACTAAATCAAAATGTTGGCATTGGATAATATAAAGTGTAAGTGGAGCAAGTGAAGATAAATCGTCCTGAAGAAACCCAACACTTTGAAACTAGATTGGTTTGGAATAGTTTGGGATGCAATTGGACACTTCCCTTTTGTATCCAAGCTTGTTTTTGTACTTGTTGTTGATGACTTCTTCTCAAGGCCTAATAATGGGTTTGGGATGCACAAGTTGAACCTCTACATATTCATGTGAATCAACTCGTGAAGTGGTGTCACTAATCTGATCATGCATTGAATGCTAATGGGAATATTTCTCAAACTTAAAAGGACTAGAGTTATTATGAACAAAAACTAGTTTAGAATGTTTTCACTTTAATTTTAATTCATCTTGTTGGAGTTTTGACTCAACTATAATAAACTCAATTTTATCTTGCAAATCATGTATGATAACCATATTGTCGACAATGGAAAGTATTTATGTATTTACTAACTCTAATACATCATCAAATCAATCCATTTAAAGAATGTCTCAGACCTGAAACGGTTTCATGCAACTTCAACCTTTAACAATTTAAACTCAACAAATGCACATGTTTACAATGCAATTTAATTGACTTAAAAATACAAGTGCACTTACAAACAATCTATTTGCAAATTAAAAATATTCTTGATTCTAGAGTTGATTGCAATGTCGGTCTGGTTGGATTTTGTGTGGGGAAGTGAAAGCCTTAAAGGTGTAAATGAATACATGGATCTATACATAGGTCACTTTTAGAAGAGAATCATCAAAGAAAGAGTAACCACTCTACTTCCTCCACTAGTTTCCCATTAGGTAGTCAAAACCTATTCAACATTTGGTTGATGTGGTCCATAGACTAGTTACATAGTTGGAGGTGAGAATGGATACCTTGTACTACTAGATTGAAGTCAAAGGGTTAAGGAATCATTAAAAAAACAATAAATGCTACCAACGAAATAATTCTATTGTAGCTCTGCCAAGAACTAGAAACCTTATAAATTCGTCTTTTGTGTAGGCACCACTATCAAGTATTCTAAATGCATAAACTCTAGTCTTTTCCATGCTTTAGGGTTTTATATGCAAGGTGAGTCCCCAAACATATCAAACTGATGCTTAGGAAGATAACACGTTAACCACACCTAGATTCTTTCAGTTTGAAGCCTTGGAATTAGGTATGTGAATAATGGGCTGGACAAGCACATGCATCACACCATAACTGTCATTTCCTTCTAGAAGTTAAGTTGTCATTACAAGTTCATAATCCAACTATCTTGTATGTACTCACTAGTCTCTTTTGCAATATCTAGAGAAGTCATCATGTTATTACTTGAGTGCTACTAACAGTTTTAGTAGAAGTAAAATCTCTTGCATATATATAATGACTATCTTTGCAAATTTAAGTAATGGTCTATTATTAAGTCCTCTCAGAAAAAAGCCAAAAGTTTAAACTAACCCCTTCCATATAATGTTCCCCTACAAAATGATATACACACAATGTTCAACTACAACATGTTATGGAAGCAAAGCTAATAGCTAGTAAACTTGCCAATCAATGCAATGGGTAGGCTTCACTGGTTATGCAGGGAATGTAGAGAGAGCCAACACAAGCTATTGAAATGAGAGTTATGATTTTGGACAGGACTACGAAGTGCATTAGGTCAACAAGGAGTGTTATGGTTCTAAGAGCACAATGAAATATTAGGACTTATGGAATTCATAATAAAATTATTTGGTGTAGGTTTTCCACCTGAAAAATGGGGAAGGTAGAGCGCCCAGGTGTAGTGCTGACATGTTATGATACCACTATTAGGACACACACGTAAATGAATGAGAGTTATATAATTGTGTGATGTTTATTATTGATAAGATATGGATATAAATACAATATTTTTCTAGCCCTTGGTTTCATATTCCAAGAAGTCTCTTGGAATTTCATAACTGTTGGTGCTCACTTGATGCTTTTTTCCTTTCTCTGAAGTGAATAAACCAAATTTACATGACCCAAAAGGATTATGTTTCCAACATTCCCTCATCAATCTAAAGTAGTATATGTGAGTACAAGAATAAATTTGAAATATAGAGGTGGGTAGTAAACAATGGGTGATGTGCTCTCTTCATATGGTGGTTTAAATAATACCATAAAGAAAATGGAGTAGTCTAAGCCAATAATTCCACCAGTGGTGGTTTAAGGTTGACAACCAACTCTGGAACTTGACTCAAAGTACTTCTAGGAACAATTTTAAATCTTTCTAGAAGCCAATTCCTTCTGAAAAACAAAAGTTCTCCCTAATTATGGTTTAAAGATAACCACAAACCAAATCATGTTCATCGAACATGACTCTGTCTTTGGCTACAACTTTGATTCTCTCCATCGTGAGCTCTAGTTTTGACTATGGATCAAGTTCGCTTGGTATAGCTTCGAAACTGCTAGCTTACTATCAAACATAAACAAAATAATATATCAACAAATTAAAATAATAAATAATAATGATAATAACTTATGATTACATAAACAAAATTATTAAATTAAAATTTGAAATTTATATAGAATTTGAAAATTCATGTTTTGAAAATAAAATATAATTTTCATAAATTTATATATAACATTTAGATTATATCTAATTTTAAATATTGAATGAATTTTGCATGAGATATTCAAATATGTATTATGGCAGGGAGACCTAGTATGAGGCAAATGTTTTATTGAAATGTTAAATAAAGAAATAAGGATAAAAAAGAGCATAATGTCAACTCAAATTTTAAAAAGTAATATTAAAGAGTTAAAATAAATAAAAATAATGATTTGTCTCAATCCATATCTTATTACACATTACACACACACACATAGGTAAATTAAATCAAACAATTGATTTTTTTTCCTATGTGGTTCAGGGATCCCAGAGACTGGTGACTTGCCACATCCATAAAATATTGTTCTAGGCAGATCCACCTGAAATAGATCACTTCCTTTCGGCTCAAACATGGAGCCTGACCATAAAAGTGTCGAGAAAAATCGAACCCACGACCTCTCAATAGCAAAGGTGCTTAACAACAAGGACTCTACCAATTGAGCTAACCCTCGGGGGTGAAACAATTGAAAAATATTCGTAAAGATATAAGATCTTCTCTCATAAGTATATAAACTAGAAAATAAAAAATAAGCTAAAATACAAATACAAATCACAAATCATAATAAAATATCTTAAAAAAATAAATTAATGGAAACTATAAATGAAATGATAATATATTCTTTGAGAATTGATATGCAAGATTTATAAATGGATGATCTATTGGAAATCAGGGTTGTATGAAAAATGTAACACAAAAATCATTTACATTACTTGGGAATTATTCTTTCAAAAAATTATCATTCAAATGATTTTTGAATTAGAATTGAAAATTTGAATCTGACTTGATTTAAACTTTCTATGAAATTAAAAAAAAAAAAAAAAAATCTAGTGAAAATTGAACTCTATTAATATTTAATTTAAGCACTTAGCTAGATTTTTTTTGTAAAAGCTCATGTTCAAAGTTGAGAAAAATCTTAATCATCATTTTGTAAATGTGCATGTACGGGGGTAGAATGAGTCTATAGGCGTTATCTTCCACATTTTCTAGTATCTCAAAAGTGACCAAGTCACAAAGCCTTAATTTTCTTACCATGACCTTGTAGCATCTCCTTGTTCAACTATAACCATACTTTCTCTCCCACCTTGAACGACTTTTGTGTTCTATGTTGATCAATCCTAGCCTTATATTTTTCTATGATTTTTGTAGTGTCTCCTATTGGGCATCATATCCCCCCACAGCATGTTTTGGGGCTCAAAGCCCAGGTTTTGGTCAATGTATTGTAAGACTCCACGAATTGCGGGTGCAGAGCGTGAAGTATAGGTTGAGTCATATGGTTGTCCGCCCTAAGTTTTGTAATGGAATGTAATGTTTGTATAAATAGAGCGAGGCTCTAAGTTGTAAAAATAGCTAATTAGCGAGTGAAGGAACTAGAGATAGAACATAGAGTAAGAATCTAAGTGTATTGGGTCGTAGTAGTAGGAAGAGGCTCTGCAGCTGAGTGCGTAGAGGCCTAGTAGAGTCCGCAACTGAGTGCGCGAACCCCTGCAGCTAAGTGTGCAAGGCGGTATCGAGTCTGTAACCTTGAACGAAGAATAATAAAGAGAATTTTATTCCAAGTTCTATGCATCTGCTTGTATATTGCATTCTATACATTTATACTATTTTGTTTATCGTGCACACTTATATGAATGTTGGATATATTGTTAATTGTCACTAGAATTACACAGATAAGTTAAGTAATCAAGTAATAACAGGTTAATAGTGAGGAAATTGGGTAATAACACAGATCACGCCCCGAGTAGGGCTACGCAAAGGCAACATCATAGGTTGCGAGGGACTAATAGATGTACATAGCAACGTGTGCGCAGGGTCAAACCGCGGACCACCAGAAGCTCATCAAACATCCCCAGGGTGCAGAAACCTGGTTCTGGCACCCTCCCATACTACTTCAGGTGAGACCTTAGTCTGCACTCCGTGGACTGTTGCCGAAATGGCCAGTAGTATCGGGATTTGTTTGGCTAAATCACCTTTGAACCCGGGTCAGGCCCCTACAAGCCAACAAATGGTTCCATTATTAGGACTAGGATCTGCATAAGGGATGTATGATGTCATGCCACTGGAATCCAACAAAGAAAGAAATTGAAGGGTGGTTGGACAAGAAGATCCACGAGTTCGCGGTGTAGGAAATCAAAAATCCGCAAGTATCTAAGGAATAGTGGTTGGAGCGCTACTTGTATACGAAAATCCACAAAAAAAAATTTGCATCCTTTCCCTCTGAGCTGTATGAGTGGATCATGAAGCTAGTAGATAGTCAGGGAAGGTGTAGGCTTGACAAACCAATCATGTGGACTCTAGAATTAGTGCACAGACTAGCAGTGTAAGGAGATAAGATCATGCGATCTGTGGACCATTGGCTCGACCTAATTGTAGGAGGATTTATCTCTGAGTTCGCGGTAGATACGACCATCAACTATAGTGAGGCAAAGAGATGCTTCCTCAAGGGAGTCCAAGGTAAGTATATTAAATCTTTGAACAATTGGATTAAGATGCTATTGTGTGAAAAGTGGGTTATGCAAATAAATTAATGTTTGGGACTGCACGAAGTGGGAAGATCTATAGAAGCGGAAGTAGTGAAGAATTAGAAACTAGTCCCTTAATTTCCCCCTCGTGGGAAAGCGAGGAAGAGCTCGCGAAAGTTTCTCCGAGAAGCATGGCCAATCTAATAAGGCAACAAATTTCGTGCTTACCACCTCCACCTACACCACCACTCGTCTCACCTTCCTCAACTCCATCTCCACCCACCCTACCTCCACCACCACCACAGTTCTGTATCGCGAGTGTAATCAAACTATTGGTATTCAGAGGAGTAGGGAATGAAGATCCGGACCAATTATGATTCGTGGTAATAGCAGTATGGGAAGCACAAGGAGTTGTGGATGACAATATCTAGAAGGCTACGCTAGTGAGCGCGTTGCAGGATCGTGCATTAAAATGGTACATCAAGCATTCTAATGGCCATCCAAACGCAGGAATCACAGAAATCTAGACCGCGTTGAATAGGGAATTTAGCAGGCCAAAGTCGAAAACACAATCAATCATTAGGTTTAAGGAGATCGCAATGCTCCTGAGCGAGACCCCCAGGGATTTGGACCAAAGACTGAAGGGTATGATTTGCGAAGCTAACATGACATTGACGGATGGATAGCACCGAACATGGTTTGTAGTGTCACTAATACCGCACTTGAGGACGACACTGTCACAACAAAAACTTTCCACCCAGGCCGAAGCTTTGGAGATGGCGATGAGATTGCATGAGACCCCTATACAAGACCCTGGTCTGGGAGTCCAACAAATCCACGCACAACTTCAAAATCTGTGTCTGGAGATGCAGAGTTTGAAATAGGACAGGACACCTTGGCCAGAGGCTCACGAGGAGGTATGGTGCATAAAATGCAAAGGCGAGGGGCATGATAAGGACCATTGTCCAGTGTTCACGAATTACTTGGCAGGAGGAGGGTCGATGCTATTAAGACCTAAGGCATAGGCAGGACCAAGCACGGAGGCTACATTATGGTGCACGATCTGTCAGATAAGAGGAAAGCACACTACAGATAATTGTCATTTATTGCAGAAGTATATGTAGACGTCCCAGCAATTGTTTTGTAATTTCTACAAGTTCGTAGGCCATGATGAGTGCAACTGTAGAAGCTACGAACTAATGATGGATCGAACTCCTGCCTATAAGGTGCAAAGAGAAACACGATCCTTCGACCCAAATGCAGGAATGGCATGCGCTGGATTTCAGGGGCGAGGTCAAGGTTGAGGTGGAATGGGACAAGGAAGGGTTTGCTGACAACTAATTTGTTACAATTGCAGAGGCTTAGGGCACTATGCCTGCGATTGTACAAACCCGACAAGGACATCATGTTTGTACTATACTCAGTTTGATCATGAGGTAGAAGACTTCCCTACATTAATAGCGAGACTGTGAGAAAAAGGGGTACTTCAACCCCCTCCGACTCAAAATTTGTAGATGATGAGGTTTGAGCTGCATGAAGAAGACCCGAATGTAAACATGATGCTTAGCAGCGGTATGACCACCAACGATGATAAAGGGAAGCAGTCAGAAGAAAGTGTGTGGGTTCACAAGGCTCCTACAAAGGAACCCAAATTTGATTTAGAACGTGCAAAGGAGACAATCATGGAAGCTAATAAGAGCTTCACGGAGGCCTCCACTTTAGGTAGTAAAGATCAACTAGAACCAGGGATGGATCCTTCAATGCTCACTACCTTTTTTGAGACATACATGAAACTGCTACGTGATAGCAAGGTAGTAAAAGGACTACATGAACTTATCACTAGGTGCACGGGGTCAGGAGAACCACGCGTGGTCCGGAAACTCGGAAAGCATGCATTGTGCACAGGAAGGGAAATGAGGTTGACAGTGCAAATCGGTGAGTATGAAATGGATCAGGTAATCCTGGATCTCAGATCGGACATGAATGTACTGCCAAAAAAAACATGGGAACACATGGTCAGACCCGCACTACAGTTGTCTCCTATTCAGTTATGAATGGCAAACCAACATAAGATATTGACCATGGGAAGATTGCAAAGGGTAACAGTAGATATTGTAGGTGCTTGCACGTAGGCGGATTTTGAAGTGATAGAGATTGTCGATGACAGTAATCCCTATCCTGCGCTACTAGGAATAGACTGGGCCACCGATATGAACATAGCCATAAATATGAAGAAGCACAAAATGATCTTTGAAAAAAAGTCACTACGTGTAGTAGTACCACTACATCCAACCGAAGGAGCGTGGTACACTGAACCGGTGCGCGATGATGATAATGATGAGGATCTTGATTATATTTACAAGATAACTGCACGTGAAGAGGATTATGTGAATCCTACTGTAGATGGAAGTATTTCGTGGGAGCGTGAAAGCTCCTACACATCGGATTTAGACGAAGAGAAAGAGCGATGACAGAATCGGCTGCACAAAGTAACAACACTTAATTGCAACATGATGGTTAGATCACTGTGTTGCATGACAACAAAAGCAAGGTATCTGCCTACATATGATGGGTTGACAACAATGGATGAATTTCTAAACAAATTTGAAAGTGCAGTACTAGAACAACAGCGGTTCGATGCTCTGAAGTGGGCACTGTGCGCAACGCCCGCACGATGGTGGGGTACGCATCAAGTTTTGAGAACTGGCACGGATGCAGAAGAATGATGTGCCTATGATTTGGGAAACTGAAGATATGGCTGGTAGACAAATATGATGGATGAGATGACCCACACACACACCTCATGAAATGGACCAAGGTCTACGAGGAAGAGCCACAGCCTGAATGGGTACATTTATTGTATCATACCCTGGATGTCATACCCATGACTTGCTATACTGAGACGAAGCTCCGCCATTGTATGATCAAATGGGATGTCTTGCATGAGGTATTTCTGTTAACCTTCACATTTGAAGATTGTTGGTCAGATACTATTGACGATGCGCTATAGGTATTAAAAGCAGTTGTCTTCAAAATACCCTAGGATCCAATGGAAGTACTCTAGCCAGAATGGGTGACATAGTTAAGCTGTGCACTAGAGTGTTACAAGGTAAATGTTGAGGAGGATGATGAGGACCCACGAAATATTAACATTTCAGAAATAGAAGGTTATTACAAGATTCGAGGACCATCACTTGAAGACCCCGACATCACTGCGCCGCTAAAGACAATGTAGGTCAACATTGGAACGGAAGCGGAGCCGAAGTACACAATGCTCGGGGACTATCAGGACAATGCCACAATGGATAAGGTCGCTGAGTTACTCCATGAATAACAAGACTTGTTCCTAACCAAAAGTACGGACGTAAAAGGGATCTTTGGTGACTTAGGGATGATGAAGATCACCCTCAAACCTGATGCGAAGCCAATTAAGCAGTGGCCTTACCGCTTGAATCCAAAGTATAAAGAAAAGGTTCACGACGAATTAGAAAAAATGTTCGCAGCCGGAATTATTGAACTAGTGGAAGAATCTGACTGCGTGAGTCCTATGGTAGTACATGAGAAAAAATAGAAGGGTGAAATAAGAATATGTGTGGACCTCAGAAAGCTGAACGAGGCCTGTGTACACGATCCATTCCCGACACCATCCACAGATGAAGTACTGGAGAATGTTAGCGGTCATAAGCATACTCATTCATGGATGGGTTCTCGGGGTACCATCAGATCGAGATTGCACAAGAAGATAGAAGAAAAACAACCTTCACAACAGAATGGGGTTGCTTTCAATACACCATTATGCCGTTTGGACTGAAGAATGCGCCAGCTATATTTTCATGCATCGTTGTGGCTGTGTTCAAAGAATACATCCACAAGTTCTTGGAGGTCTATCTAGATGTTTGGACTATCTTTGGATTAGTTAAGCACCATGTAGAAAGCTTACGCTTGATGCTGGATACTTGCCACCGACACCAGATTGTGTTGAACCCTAAGAGGTACACATTGCTCGTTCCCTTTGGAAACCTGCTGGGACATGTGGTCTTCAAACAAGGACTGATGGTGGACCCTGCAAAGATTGTTGTTATTCTAAATTTGGAAGCACCGTGAAGTGTTAAACAACTGCGTGCTACTTTGGGGCACACTAGATACTCTAAGAAATTCATCAAAAGTTATGCCCAAATAATAGCGTCGATGGAAAAGCTATTGAAAAAGGATGTTACATATTGTTGGAATGATGATTGCATGAAGTGTTTGGATGTCCTAAAGGGGAAACTGGCCACTGCTCCAATCCTGGTCTTCCCAAAATGGGATTTGGAATTTCATGTACATGTTGATGCGTCGTGTATCATGCTAGGAGCCGTACTCACACAGGAGGGCGCAGAGTGCATGGATCACCCGATCAAGTTTCCTAGTCAGAGATTTTCCAAAGCAAAAAAGAACTATTCCACCACCGAGCGCGAGGGGTTGGCAATGGTGTACACGCTCCAAAAATACCGACACTATTTACTCAGAGGACATTTCAAGATGTACACCGACCATTCCACATTGAAATACCTGGTGAATAAGCCTATGTTTGGGGGGTGCATATGCAGATGACTCTTACTGTTTCAAGAATATGACTTTGAGGTCATAGTCAAGTCGGGACGCCTAAACGCAAGACCAAATCACTTGTCACGAATTGAGACGGGTGAGGAACCAATGAATTTGGAGGAGGGACTACCTAATGCACAACTCTTTGTAGTGCACGTCACGGATGGACACTTCGAAGATATAATCCATTTTCTAACAACGGGGACTATGCCAAAGGAATACTGAGTCCAAGAGAAGAAGGAACTGGTGGTGCATGCGGCAAACTTTTCTGTCATCACGGGGCACCTCTACAAAATGGGCAACGATGAGATACTGCGAAGATATGTACATGAATTTGAACGAGGTCATATCCTTGTGGAAGCACATGGGGGCACTGCAGGAGGACACTATGTAGGACGCACGACTGCACAGAAGATTCTTCGTGCAGGGTTATGGTGGCCAACCTTGCACCAAGATTCGAAAGTGCACTATAAGCCCTGTGATATATGTCAAAGGACTGGAAAACTGTCACAAAGGGACGAGATGCCATTAAATACACAAATGACACTAAAGCCGTTTGAAAAATGGGCAATCGACTTTGTGGGACTGATCAAAACTCCGGGAAAGACGGGAACGTGCTACATCATCATCGCGGCGGAGTACCTGACACGATGGGCTGAAGCATAGCTGGTCAAGGATTGCATGACCCTTACAGCTACGAAGTTTTTGTTCAAAAACATGTTGACACGGTTTGGTTGTCTGAAAATCTTAATGAGTCATCGCAAAACATGTTTCCTGAATGAAACCATCAGCGTGCTCATACAAGAGTTACAAGTGTATCATCAGAAAAGTACACCGTACCACCCACAAGTTAATGGTACAGTAGAGGCATTCAACAAAATACTGGAGACTACGTTGACCAAAGTATGTAATGCGCAACAAAATGACTGGGACCTGCGCATACCTGTCGTATTATGGGCTTACAGGACAACGTGCAAGAAACTGACGGGACAGACACCTTTCCGGTTAGTCTATGGCACAGAAGTTGTCATACCGATGGAATACATCATACCTAGTCTACGAATAGCAGCGCTCACAGGCATGACGGGCTGCGAAGCCTTGGAAGAAAGGCTCCCGCAATTAGAAGAACTCGAGGAAGAACGATTTCTGGCTGGATTTCATCAGCATGTATAAAAGCAGTGTGAAAAGGCCTAGCACGACCGCCATATCAAGTTGCACACCTTCAAGGTAAATGACTTAGTGATGTTGTATGACAGTAAGTTTGAAAAATTTCTAGGAAAATTCAGAATGCACTAGCTAGGACCATACGTGGTTAAGGAAGTCACAGATGGAGGCACGGTCTAGCTAGTCAAACTAAATGGAGAACCCTTCCTATGCAAAGTAAACGGCAGTCGCTTGAAGCCCTACACAGGTGGACCAGCTATCTAACTAACCGATCGAAGCCCAGTCTTCGTGACTTGAGGAGCTAGACAAGGGCGTGGGACTATAAACACACATAGCAGATGTCGATCCCAAGGTAAGGACACAATTCAGACACAGATGATTTAGAAGCAAGAATGCAACAAGTACAGCAGGCAACAGCTCAATGCGTTGCCGACATTCAGGTCGTTCGGGACCAGTTGGAGGGACTCCATGCCAAGATTGCCACATCGACAGAGTGACTTGAGGGCGAGTCATGATGTTTGTGTTGGGGGCCTTTTGGGCATCGAATCCCCCCACAGCATTTTTTGGGGCTCAAAGCCCAGGTTTTGGTCAAATGTATTGTAAGACTCCGCGAATTGCAAGCACGAAGCGCGAAGTATAGGTTGAGTCATAGGGTTGTCTGCCCTAAGTTTTGTAATGTAATGTAATGTCATGTCGGCCTACCCATGGTCCGCAAACCATGGGATTGTATAAATAGAGCGAGGCTCTAAGTTGTAAAAAAAGCTAATTAGCGAGCGAAGGAATTAGAGATAGAACATAGAGTAAGAATATAAGTGTATTGGTTCGTAGTAGTAGGAAGAGGTTCTGTAGTTGAGTGCGTAGATGCCTAGTACAGTCTGCAGCTGAGTGCACGTACCCCTACAGCTCGGTATTCAGGGCAGTGTCGAGTCTATAACCTTGAACAAAGAATAATAAAGAGAAGTTGATCTCAAGTTATGTGCATCTTCTTGTATATTGCATTCTATACATTTATAATGTTTTGTTTATCGCGCACACTTATATGAATGTTGGATATACTATTAATTATCACTAGAATTACACAGATAAGTTAAGTAATTGGGTAATAACAAGTTAATAGTGATGAACTTGGGCAATAACATGGATCGCGCCTCGAGTAGGGCTACGCAAAGGCAACATCACAGGTTGCGAGGGACTAATAGATGTGCGTAGCAACGTGCGCGCAAGGTCAAACCGCGGACCACCAGAAGCTCATCAGACATCCCCATGGTGCAGAAACCTAGTTCTAGCACCCTCCCATACTACTTCGGGTGAGACCTCCGTCCGCGCTCTGTAGACTGTTGCCAAAAGGGTCGGTAGTATCGGGATTTGTTTGGCTAAATCACCTCTGAACCCGAGTCAGGCCGCTACAAGCTAACATCTCTTGTACTTGTATATGGATCTTTTTGATCTTCTCAATAACAATTTCAGCCCTGAAGGTGTACCCTTTAAGATCCTCCCTAACTCCTCCTTGATGCCCATATGTAATATCCAAAGGTGTAGATGGAAAATATCCAAAAGGGAATCTTTCTAATTCTAAGAATACTTGACTTTAGTAGACATGCGTTGATTTCAGTATGCACTTTTCATCATTTCAAGATCAATGCATCTAGAATTTGACATGTAGATTGAAACCAATCCATTGATTTCAGTGTATAAGCATTGATTTCCGTGCACATTCTCATTATTTCTACATAAAAAATTCTTAGTAATACTTCTAAACAATACTCTAGATTATAAACAAATTGAGGAAACTAAGTAAATTTTAAGTGGTTAAATTAATTTTAAACATATATATATACATAATACTAATCATCTACAAAGTATATGCATTGTTAGAGTACTCTTGTGAGGAATAAGTGACACCTTTATATACAAATCACATGATGGACTTTAAATTTTGACAAGAGGAATCACAATTAGAAAAATGATAAACCAACAAAGTCTGCAACATATGATAAAGCTTCTCGCCAATTTTTTAATGGTGTTGAATTTGTATGCGTGGTTTAATCTTTAAAAATAGTACTAGAATTAAGTGTTGGTTCTGTCAATAATATTATAAAATATAACCAAACTAAAGCACATAATTCAATGATAAATACCTTGATTTTTTTCGAACACCCTCCATTGCACCATGTTCTTAACAACCACATCTTCATCCTTAATTATTCACAATAATATAAATATGTGTTAAGAAATGTTTTAGAACATATCAAAAACCAAATACATTACAGAGTGAGATATTGGAATAATGAATATAATGATATTTAAAGATCACCTATTGTAATTAATAGATCAAATGGGTTTTTTTTGGGCAAAAATGACAATACAATCTTGTTTTAAATGCAATTTTGAATGCATAAATAAATTTAGCAAGGCACTAAAAATTTGTAAATTAAACAATTTAAACTTATAATTCTTGAAAAATTTTAATCAAATTTTGAGAAAATTTGAATACAAAACATACCAAAAAAAAATTGTACCATATATTAATTAAACTATATTTTTAAAAACACCATTATAAAATTGATAACCAAACATTAATAAATATTGTAATT
>APFE030724086.1:60922-100795 GCA_000404065.3 Pinus taeda
TTCCCCTGATACATTCAACAATACTGAATCTGAGACACACAATCGTATTGTGCTCTTTGCCTTCCGATCCAACTTCTTCCATTCTTCATCAGACACTCCCATTGGTTTAGTACCTGGATCTATTGCGATCCACTGGTCTTTATCCACCAACAGATCCTCCATCTTGAGTTTCCACAACTCAAAACTTTGATTATTAAATTTCTCGATCTCTATCTGTCCACTGCTCACCATCTTCTTTCACCACCAGAATTGATCTTGCATATCTCTCACTGAACAGGGTCTACCACAGGCTCGAGCGAAACCCCTCAGCAACAAAGGCATCCCCTTGAAACCAAAACTGCTTTGATACCAAATGTAGGTTTTAACCTCGTACAGAAATTACCTGCATATGAATTCTAAAACAGAAAATAAACCATGTGAGACCATAACACATAAAACACATATACATAGATATTTTCCCCTGGATCCCAAAACCAGGACTACTAGCTTGATTTTTCATTATGTTCCTTTCAATGTTATAATACATATTTATACATGCCGAAGCATCCAATACCATGGACCAAAAACCATCGTGTCTAATACCATGGACTGAAAACCATCACATCCAAAAATCATGTGCGAAAATCATGCACAAAACCGTAGGTGGGTCCGCTCAACCTAACATAGGGTCTAAAACCAAAATTTTCTGGGGCACTGCACCGGACCCCATAAAGTGGGGTTACCGGTGCCCCTCAAACCCCCTGTTAACTACGTGGAAAGAATATAACACAATGCAACATGCAGGGTTTTACATAAGTTTCCTTTGGACAGTTGGTCAGACAATAGTGGTAGCCATCAACAACAGATAGTGATCAATGATTTGTTACACAGAGTGGTCACTCCATGAGTGGCCCCTTGTGGGGGCGAGGGTCCTCCTATTTTCGTGATGCAGTCAGTAGGGCAAGCACTCCTTGGACAAGGATGAATAATCATGGATCAAAGCCACTGAAATCAGAGGAGATTATAGTAATGGGCACGCAATGGTAGGCTTGAGGTAGAAGTTAATGCCTCCCAAAGGCCATGAAAAATCCGAAGTTCGTAATCACAACCAATCGGTTGGAGTAATCTCGCCAATACATGAAAGATCATTCCCTGATCTGTAAGTTCAAGGGCATCTGGCCAAGGGACCAAGATATTGTCCAATGGATCCAAGCTAAATGGAACCTCAAAGGAGAGGTGGAGTTGCGGCTGCATGCAAAGAGTTTCTTCACTATCATTTTTGCAGATTTGGAATACAGTAAAACAAATATTTGAGAACGGGCCATACTTCATGAACAATGTCAGGTTGTTAATCGGATATTTGGAGGAATGTTATAATCTAGAGAAACAACAATTTCAAGCAGCCTTGGTCTAGGTTTGCTTGTTCTCCCTCTCGGAGGATTTTTGGGAACCAGATATTCTTGAATGGATTGGGAATGCAATAGGATATTTTGTTAAGATCTCTGAAATCACAAAGAGGAGACGACATGCAGCGTATGCCTGAATCTGGGTACACATGAATATTTCTCATCCCCTCCCGGAATCAATAGATTTGGGTTATCATGACTTCATTTTCACCTAGTTTCTTGATTATGAGCATGTGCCTTTCAAGTGCCAAAGATTTCATGGGTATGGCCACTTGTTTTGGGAATGCCCACTCACCATAGCTGAAGAAGCACAAAACGTGACTAAGAAGGATGAGGAAGGCTTCCAACTAGTGGGTGGAAGACATAATCACGTGACTCGTAATCCACCTCCTCAACCCGATGTTCACCTGCATCCCCCACCGAGAGATTATGCTCTTACTCCCCAGTTGCAAGTCAAACCCCCAAACGTTGGGGCTGACAATCCTTTTTGTGGTATTGGATAACATGGAAACAACATAGGAACATGTAGAACCATCAACTCAATTGACTCTACAAGCAATGGAGGTGGATAAACAACGCTCTAAAAATGTAGAAAATCTGACGCCAAAAGGGAAAACACCAAAATACCTGGAAGAAGACTGGAGACTTAAAGAGATCCTCATCCACCCAAGCAAGGTATTGGAAGTAAAGGAAAAAAAATAATAGGTTGGGATATTGTTAAGAGTTTTAATTGATGAATTAATCCTCCAATATTGCTTGTAAACACGAGCTGCACTACACTTCTTGATTCAGTTTATAGGTCAGAGCTTTAATGTTTGCTTTATAATGATTAGCTAAGTAATGGAATACACAAATGCTCATAAACACACAACTTCAAAAAGGAAATCAATCCATGTTGCTAACACAAGCGGAATCAATAATGAAATTCAACTTAAATACTTGAAATCTCTATAAACTTAACCTATTATGTTCTGGAATCTGGACTCAAGTGAAGGCCTAATAATGAGAAAGGCTTCACATTAATTCCACTATCTTGACAACAAGTAAAATATCTTTATGTTAGAAACTAATTTGAATACTTAACCTTATATACTTAACCAAGCAAACTTGATCTCTCACACTCAACTAATCTGCATACGTATTACCTAATCTGTAATAAACTTAGGAACAAGCTCAAATATCAAACCCTAATTCTATTTTCAAGAATGAAAAGAAAAATAAGACAACTATGAATTTCTATAAGACACACAAAACTGTACTTGAGAGGCTATGCTACAGTTGCATTTAACATGAATCAAATCTCAAACTAATTTCAAGCAAACCTACTTAAGACTTCAGCAAACCAACACTTTGTCTTCTTAATGAAAGAGGTAAATCACATTGCTGATTGCAACCTTAACTACTTTGAAATCTAACAAGCACACATTATACTAAGGAAATGCTAATAGAAATTACCTCAAGCTAGAAACTAAGATTTCAACCCACAATGCTAATGAAAATCACACTTAAATGTTCAATCAAATCACAATTAATTGATCGATCTAATGCTCTAGAGTCTAATGAGGAAAATACACTTCAAACTCAAATTTCAGAGACTATGTGGAAACAACTAAGATCCCCTAAGCACCTAATCAAACTAAACTACCTACAACGCTTCACATTGTTCTTGATAATTCGAAAGATGATGACAAAAGAATTAAAAACGCAATGTTCAGAATCGATCAATCACACCCAAAATTACACTCTGCATATTAAAATTGATATTAAATATTTACGCTGGGAACATGAAGCCCTATTCTACAATTAAAATGACACAACTCTTATGGATTCTATAACGAAACCTCTATAATGTTTTTATTCGTATGCATCAGTGCAGAGATTTGTGCTTTCAATTCAATCTTCTAGTTTGAGCACGCATAGGAAGTGTTCATTCAAATTTGAAAATCATTTTAGATGGGAAAGAACAACAATCTAGTTCTCTGTGTATATGTGAATGAATGTTTACAAGACTGAATACAAAGAAATGGGGCGATGCTTTGTTTATGTCGAACACACACCCACAATAAACTATAAACAAGTCCTTGAGACCATTCAATACGAAATCATCAACTTTATACGCTTAGCTTCTCTAATCAAAATTTGGCACACGAGGTCGTTCCTTTAACTGAAACCAATCCAACATTAACACAAATAGTATTGAATTGCTTTGTGACAACTGATCAAAATCAAACTTAAATCAATTGTTCAAGAACGAATTTAAACCAAAATGTAGGAATTAACTAAAACGCACACATATATTACCTACGCATATGATTACAGAAGCTAGACTCGGATTGTGGTGGGCCCTTGCCACACCTGAAGTCAGCTTGGAAGCTTACAGGAAAGAACTAAACTTCAATGCATTAAATTCAGAGACTCAATGAGTTCATAATTGATCCAAAATCGAATCAGTGACTCGCCATGTTGAATCACAGAACTAAGCTTAATTATTGAATAATAGAGTTTACAATCTTAAGGTTTGATAGCGAAATGAAATGACAATCATCCTCCCAAAACTCATTACATTACATAAGCCTTTATAGGCATAGTTACACACATAAAATAACAAAAGAGTTATGTTCATGGCCATCATTCAAACCAAACTAATATTGAGATCCTACGATTTGTTCACAATTAGCATTTTGCTTTACATAAGATAACCAACTCTTACTATTCCTATCTCTGGCATAACTGTGCAATAATTCAGAAGTTGTCATCATAAGAATCAACCAAAACCGTTCAGCAAAAACCGTTCAGAAATGGACCCGAATTGACCCAACACATTAACGTTCAACATGGTTAAATTTGCATTGGAATATTCCCCTGACCATAACTCCTTCAAGAAGACGTTTTTTGCCAAACAGTTTCTGGGTTATATGAAAAATGGTGCTCTGAACAAAACCCATGTCTCAGAATTTCAAGACTATGCCCCATTTGATGATAAAAAAATAAAAAATAAAAATAAAAATAAAAAATCACCTACATCAATTTCGTACTCAACTACCCAGTAACTAGTTAAAATTGACTTGTGGAGACTTCTGGCAATAGAATGCTTCTCTAATCATAGAAAAGCTAATAAAACTAATGATAATCAACCACAAGGCATAGGATGTGATTTGGCGAAAAATGATGGAACTATGATGTTAAATGAGTATACTGGTTTAGGTTATAAATGGTGGTTTTGTATGATGGAAAAATGGGAATATTCGAGGCCCAACATTTAAGATGACCGAACAATGCTCGAATTCTTCCGGGTCTAGATCAATGTTGATGTCAAAGACATCCCTTCTAATCATCTAATCCACTTTAGGAATCTGTTTGGGAAATGTTATGCATGATTGACAAAACTGGATGCAGAGCATAGGTCTCAGGGTTCGAGTAAGGAAGGTGGACTAGCTCCCCTCCCATATCCAAAACATGGTTCCTCGGAGAAGGGGAAAAAGGGGAGAAATTCGATGGAGGAAATCTGAGAAGTAGGAGAATATCTGCTAAATTCTGGGAAAATGGGTCAGTTGACAGATTACTTCCCTCGTACCCTTACCCTTACCTGATGAAAATGGTCTCATGGAATGTATGAGGCTTGAACAGTAAAGGAAAGCTTTGTTCTCTAAAAACAAAATAAATAAGGCAAAATCACACATTGTATTATTGCAGGAGATAAAGATGCTAGCAGTGAAACTCCAGGAGGTGAGCCAACTTTGTTGGAGAGGTAGTGAAGTCATGGCACTGGATGTGATCAAAGCATCAGGAGGACGGATAGGCGCCCACCATAGTCTATTAGGAAGATTCTGATGTATTAGGTCAAATTCATGGATCTGCCTAACAACGGTTTATGGGCCCTCAACCCCGTAGGTGAAAGATTTGTTCCTCAAAGAGTTGATTGGGCATAGATCATGCTTTCCAGACCTAGCAAAGATTCTTGGGGGGGATTTCAACATGTTCCAGAATTTGGAAGAAAAGAGAGGGGATTTAGGAGGTTGGATCCGGTCTCTAAGGATTTTAATGATATGATAGATGTGTTACATCTAGAAGATGTGGCCACTAAGAATGGGATCCATACATGGAATAAGAGAAGGGGTGGGAAACACTGTTAGAAAATTATATATTACAGAGCAATGGAACACATAGAATATTGCATAAATATAAACACAGAAAACGCATAAAACCAAAGAGACACAGATATATGTGGTTCACCCAGTTTGGGCTACGTCAACCCCAAACAGCCAGTCCTTCCTTTCTATTATCCAGCAAAATGAAGAGACACAACCTACAGCAGATCCGTTGTAATATCCTCTGTTTTCTCTCACAATATCACCACTCTGTTTCTCGCTCGGAGAATACAAATCTATTATACAGCCTCAATACAATGCCCTCATACAAAGAGAGGGGTTGCCTTCTAGGGCAGAAAACCCCAAACTAAACATAAGTTCTACCGTAAGATCATCCACCTAATGAACGACCCAGATTGACTAGAAATTACTATACTTTTACAAGGCAATTTTACATTTGTTTTTAGCTTTGGGGGCACTGCCCTTGAAACCCCCTCCAGGGGACCGTTGGCCCCCGGACCCCCCAACCAGGGGGGATCGACCCCCCCGAACCCCCACGGGGGGGGACAAGTCCCCCCCCGCATGGACGGGTGTACAATCTTCCTGGGGTATACATCCGGCTAAAACAAAGACCTCTAAATAATTATGCTCCACATCCAACAAACATCAGGTTGCTAGCCATTTGGATAAATTCCTCATCTTAGAGGATTTGATTCTGTGAGATTTGTACATTGAAGCATCCATCATGCCTGCCTAGAGCTAAAACCATTGATTGATATGCTTGGATATCGCTATCCACTCCCTACCCAAAAATAAGCCATTTATATTTGAAGGATCTTGGCTCAGGCATCTAGGCTTTATGGAGAAATTGCAAGTTTGGTGGAAAGAATTAGGCTTGAAGGAGGGAATGAAGATGCAAACCTTCCATAGGAAGCTCAAGGCCCTTAAAATATAGATCAAAATATGGACTAGAGAAGAGTTTGGATACATCTTTGACGAGAAGAAAAAACTAGAGGAAAAGATGGAAATTGTTCAAACCCAGATCATTCTGGAAGGGAGATCCAAAGCCCTGATGGAAGAAGAAGGAAGATTAATAACCCAACTTGAAGAATGATCCCAATAGGAAGAAGCCTTATGGCAATAAAAATCCAGAATCCAATGGCTGTGAGAGGGTGAAAGAAACTCAAGATTTTTTCACTGCTCTATGATTAGCCACTGACATAACAATAGAATTATGTCTCTCACCTCCAAGGAAGGGACCTGACTAGAAAACCATAGAGATGTGGAGCAAGAGTTAATATCTTTCTTTTCTACTCAGTTGTTAGAAGATGAGAAAGATTGAGTAGATGACATAGAGCAAGTCACTCAATGCATTCCTCGAATTGTAATGGAGGAACATAATGTAACTCTAGTGCGTCAAATAATTGTTGAATTAGTGGAAGTCCTAGTAAAGGATCTTCCTGCGAATAAAGCCCCAAGCCCGAATGGATTCACCTCAGAATTCTTCAAGGCATGCTAACATCTCTTGGGGCCTGAAATTGTAGATATGGTGGAATAATCTCAACAACATCATCAAGTGTGATCTGTACTAAATGCTACTTTCCTCACCCTTGTTCCAAAATCCAATGGTGCTAGCGATCCCAACGAATTCCGACCCATAAACCTCTTTAATGTGATTTACAAGATCTTATCCATTTTTCTTGTTCACTGATTGAAGCCAATCTTGCATCAAATCATAACCCTGGAACAATCTCGATTCGTGGAGGGCAGAGAAATCCTCGATGGCATTGTGATTTCCCATGAAGTCATACATTCTCTAAGGAGAAGTAAGCAGCCTAGTATGTTGGTGAAATTAAATATTTCAAAAGCCTACGATTGCCTATGCTGACAATTTTTTCTCTCGGTTCTGAAGGTGTTTGGTTTTACAGAGGACTAGATTTGCTGGATCTATTCTTTGATCTCTACTCCATTGTTTTCAACTCTTCTTAACAGTGCTCCCATGACAACCTTCAAGTCTTCATTAGGTTTGAGATAAGGAGACCCAATCTCCCCATTCCTATTTATCATTGTTTTTGAAGGATTGGGTTACTTAATCAACACTATAACGCAGGGAAATGATTTAAAGGGTCTCCATCTTCTAGGAAGAGATGTAACTATGACACATCAACAGTTCCTAGATGATAATTTTCTTTATGAAGAGCCCACTCTCCAGGAAGCTATTACATTGGATGGGATCCTCATTGAATTCCAAGTTACCTAAGGTATGGTCATAAACAAAGGCAAGTCTCATATTTTCTTTTTCAACAATCATAAACCAATGTAGAACAATCTAGCCCACATCCTAGGCTTCTCTATTGATACTCTTCCCTGGAAATACCTAGGAGTTCCCTTCATATCTAACCCTCTTCTTATAGCATGTTGGAGAGAAATCTACAGCAAGCTCATGAAAAAAATGTCTAATTGGGATTTCTGAGTGCTCAATCTAGTTGTTGGGCTACTCTTCTCAAAGTGGTCCTCCAAGCCATCCCGATGTATCAAGTATCAGTTCTCTCAACCCCCAAATGTATATATAAATACATGGTCTCAATCTTCTACAACTTCCTATGGGAAGGCGCCAACCTAGAAAGGAAATGGTCTCTAGTAGCCTGGGAAAAGCTATGCATCCCGAATACTTTTGGTGGTCTGGGACCGTGCAACCCAGAGGAATTAATTGTAGTCATGGGCATGAAGATGTGGTGGAATTAGATATAATGGGGAAAAATAATGGAAACATATTTGGGCTCATAAATATGGTCAGGGAAGATCTCAAGCTTCTCTACTCCAGAACCCTCCTATGCTCACAGGATCACCCCTTTGGAATCTGGCTTGCTACAATAGCCACCTCATTCACAACCATTTCTTTTGGGAAATTTGGAATGGATCCTCAACCTACTTCTGGGAGGAGTCCTGGAAGCGATTTCTGTGTTTGGATTGGAACAATAACCTACAAGGATTAAAAATGGCTCTAGACTAGCAAAATGTTAGAAAAGTGGCAAAATTTTGGAAACATGACCTCAATGAAACATAATGGTGAGTGTGGAAAATCGAATAGGATTGACAGATAGAGGGGCCACAGAAAGTTGGTTATCCTTGAATCAACTGCTACAAGTAATATGCATCCTTATGTCCCAAGAGTCAGATAATCTCAGATGGGATTATAAGACTAATTTGTTACAATTGCAGAGGGCCAGGGCACTATGCCCACGATTGTACAAACCCCACAAGGACATCATGTTTGTACTGTACTCAGTTTTATCATGAGGCAAAAGACTGCACTACATTGATAGCAAGACTATGTGAAAAGGGGTACTTCAGCCCCCTCCGACTCAGAATTTGTAGACGATGAGGTTTGAGCCGCGCAAAGAAGACCTGAATGTAAACATGATGCTCAAGAGCAGTATGACCACTGGTGATGATAAAGGGAAGCAATCAGAAGAAAGTGCATGGGTTCATAAGGCTCCTACAAAGGAACCCGAATTTGATTTAGAAAGCTTGAAGGAGGCATTCATGGAAGCTAAGAAGAGCTTCACAGAGGCCTCCACTTCAAGTAGTAAAGATCAACTAGAACCAGATATGGATCCTTCAATCCTCACTACCTTTCTAGAGACATGCATGAAACTACTATGCAACAACAAGGCAGTAAAAGGTCTACATGAACTTATCACTAGGTGCACGGGGTCAGGAGAACCATGCATGGTACAAAAACTCAAAAAGCATGCATTGCGCACAGAAAGGGAAATGAGGTTGACTGCGCAAATCGGCGAGTATGAAAGGGATCAGGTAATCCTGGATCTCAGATTGGACGCGAATGTACTACCAAAACAAACATGGGAACACATGGGCAGACCCGCACTATAGTGGTCTCCTATTCAGTTATGAATGGCGAACCAATAGAAGATATTTCCCATGGGAAGATTGCAAGGGGTAACAGTAGATATTGTAGGTGCGAATGCGCAGGCGGATTTTGAAGTGATAGAGATTGTCGATGACAATAATCCCTATCCTGCGCTACTAGGAATACACTGGGCCACTGATATGAATGGAATCATAAATCTGAAGAAGCACAAAATAATCTTTGGAAAAAGTCACTACGTGTAGTAGTACTGCTAGATCAAGCCGAAGGAGTGCGGTACACTGAACCGGTGCTCGATGATGATAGTGATGAGGATCTCTATTGTATTTACAAGATAATTGCATGAGAAGAGGATTAGTTGAATCCTACCGTAGATGGAAGGATTTCGCGGGAGCACGAAAGCTCATGCACTTTGGATTTAGACGAAGAGATAGAGCGATGACCGAATCGGTTGCACGAAGTAACAACGCTTAATTGCAACATGATGGTTAGATCACCGTGTTGCGTGACAACAGAAGCAAGGGATCTGCCTACATATGATGGGTTGACAATGGTGGATGAATTCCTGAACAAATTTAAAAGCGTAGTACAAGAACAGTAGCGGTTCGATGCTCTGAAGTGGGCACTGTGTGCAATGCCTACATGATGGTGGGGTACACATCAAGGAAGTTTTGAGGATTGACATGGATGTAGAAGAATGATGCGCCTACGATTTGGGAAACTGAAAATATGGTTAGTAGACAAATATGACAAACGAGATGACCCACACACACACCTCGTGAAAAGGACCAAGGTCTACAGGGAAGAGCCACAGCCTGAATGGGTACATTTATTCTATCATACCCTGGATGTCATACCCATGAATTGGTATACTGAGACGGAGCTCCACCATGGTACGAGCAAATGGGATGTCTTGCACGAGGGATTTCTGTTAACCTTCACGTTTGAAGATCGTTGGTCAGATACTGTTGACGATGCGCTATAGGTAGTAAAAGCAACTATCTTCAAAATACCCTAGGAACCAATGGAAGTACTTCAGCCAGAATGGGCAACACAGTTAAGCTGCATGGTAGAGTGTTGTTGGTACCATTTCATTGCCATCTTTTTCTTCTAGAAACACCATCATTTGTCTATCTTTTTCTCCCATAGACCCCTCATATCCATCGAAATTGATTAATCAATAGCATTATAGTTGTTAGTTTACATTAAAGTTAATTTGTGAATTTTTATGTTAAAAATTAGGAATTTTCAACAAAAAGATTACAGGATGTCATGACTTCCTGTAAATGGTTTATGATGTGACACGTGGCATGACAGGAAAGCCAAAGCAATGGATAGGAACGAGATCTGGAATGTACATGCATGGTGAAAAATCTATCCAACAGCAAATCAAAAGCTCCTGGTTATGGGGTCAATGCTGGTCAAACCCGGCCTTTTTGGTCACAAAGGCAGCAAAAAGCCATGGTTTCCCAAATTGATTTCGTTTTGCTTTTGGAAATCGGTTTAAATTAGAAAGGACAAAAATCACCCTTTTGTAAAAGTAGAAACATCTGCTTAATGTATGTACATTCGATTTAGATAGGAGACAAGCAGATAAAGACTGCGCATTGTTTTGTTTCAAGGACGATTACGATTATTATCTCCGTGTATTGTTCCAGAATGCTACTCTTGTATGTGATTTCAATCTTTAGAACTTAATTACAGTCATCGTTTTACTCCAACATTGTTTATGCGTTAACATTCTCGTTTCTTGAGGTTTCTTCAGTGTGCCATTGAAGCGTGGATGGGCCCTACGTGGATTGTTATACTGTTAATTTCATTTCCATAGCGTTTCGAATTTGAATAGTGTGCATAGTGTTTAATGTTATTTCCATGTCTGTGATTTTATCGATTTGATTAGAAATTCTTGCAAATGGTATTCATGGTGACAGCTTGAAGATTTGATTGTTAGATCATTGAACCATATCTTGTAAAAGATTAGATCGATCGTTAGATTTTAAAGCATCTCCGTAGACTCTGTTTTCATGCATTTAAAATTTAGTGTGCTTTTGATTTTTCATGAATGCTTAAGTGTTAGCTAGAAAGAGGTTTTGTGCATAACATCCTTGTAAGAGGGTTGAAAACGCAGTCTAGAAATACGCTGTATCTTTAGGACAGTTAGATAAATTAGGTGATCTGAGTGTTAAGGTGAGAGGAAACATATTTTAACCTCCTATAAAGGAGTGCTGTAGCCTGTCACAGTAGACACTTAGTTAGGAATCCTTTTATGTATATAGACTTTAGACACGTTCCTCTAAGTTTACCTACCTTGGTTGATAATAAATCTAGTCTAATCTAGCACCCTAGATTGGCCACTACATTTTGGTGCCGTTGCCGGGGAGGCGTAGTTAGAGGATTTCGAGAAAAAAAAAATCAAAATATAAAAAAAAATTAAATAAACAAAAACAAACAAAAACACAACATAGATTTGATTTTAATTGTCATTTTAGAAGTCATGTTTGCTTATGCCTAGATCTAGAGATAATAAAGGTAGATTCACAAAAACCCCCATCCAAAAACAAACCTACCACCTTGAGCAGACCCTTTTGGAAAAACTGAACAGACAACACCAGCTAAGGAAACCACCATACAAAAATTAGAGGATAAACACAAAATCAGGCCAAAGACTTACACTTATTGAGAGACAAATCCTATTGGCAACACGAATCACAGAAGAAACATCTCCCTGAATCTTCTACAAAGAGAGAAAGTAGAAAAATAACTCAACAATCTCTAGAACAACTCTTTGGAACGAGTGACACTGAACAAGCAATTAAGTCACCAGAGGAATCTATAAAAATGGTTGAGGAAGGAGGAGGATCAGCAAGAAGACCCACTCCTGAACAACAACAAGATCAAAGAGAGGAGGAAGAGTCAACCTTTAAATTTCCTATTCATGAACCAGAAGACAATCATGATGAGGAAATAAAAATGAAAAACATACCTCCTTTTGTGTTACCAAACTTTTATGGCATGGCTTCAGAAGACCCAGTTTCATTCTTGTTTGAGTTTGACATTGTCTGTCGAACATATGGTTACACAGATGATGCCCATAGGCTTAGACTCTTCCCAGTAACATTAAAGGCATCAACACTAAGATGGTTCATGGGACTTGGTGAACATGCAATAACTGATTGGGATGGCATGAGAAGAATATTCCTAAAGAAATACCAACCTTATTGTAGATCGAAGGATTCTAAAGATGATATCTTTAGGATGAATCAACAAGAGGATGAAAATCTAGAGGAGTACTTGGAACGATTTGCTTACAATTTACAAAAATCAAAACATCGATCCATGACTCTTGATCTCATTGGAACAATATTTTTGAAGGGAATTCGAGAGGAATACTTAGATGATCTTAATTTGATGGGCAAAGGTGATATTTCCACCTTACCTTTCGAGGAAATTGATGATTTATGTGAAAAGTATTCTAGCAGCAAAGCCAAAATTGGAAAGAGAACCATATCATCCAAAGCCACAAAATCTGCTTCAGCAAGTGTCACATGAGCTGAAATAGGAAATTTGTTAGAGGAATTCAAAACAGATCTGTTGAGTACCTTAGGAACTCAAATTGACACTCTTAAAGCTAAGAAAATACAAGAAGAGGAAGATCAAATGATGGCTATCTTTTGCCCAAAATGCCGAAAGAAACATGCCTTAAAAGATTACCCATTAGAAAACATTCTAGTTTGTGCCTTTTGTACTGAAAATCATGATATATTTCATTGCTCTAAAGTCAAGGTTTTGCAGAATTGTAATGTGGCAGCTAATACATATATGGAGAATGTGTATTTTATGGGCGCAAAGAGACCATGGCAGCCAAGACCTCCACCTCAAGGTATATTCCCAAACCAGAATTTGCAATTTCCTGCACATGATCACATGTATGCTCAGAATTCGTGGAATGTACCCATGCCATGGCAGCACCAAAATTACCCACAACAACAATGGAGACCATCTCAGCAATACTCTCAACAATATCAACCATATGCTCAACCATACCAACCATATTCGCAGCCATATCAACAATATCATCAACCATATTCGCCATATCCTCAACCATATCAGCAATATCCTCAGCAGCAAGTTGTTTACCCACATCAACCCTAACCCACTCAACAAGCATTTCCTACTCCTCCACCAATAAATACACCACAATTACAACTGCCATCTAACCCACAACCTCCTAGACCTACTCAAATCCCTGCTCAACCTGTACCAAATCCAAATAACAGAGCAGAGAGACCAATTTACAATGTAGATGAGGGACCCTCATATCCCACATTACCCTTGCAAAATATCAATTTGAGGTCTGGTAAGGTACTTCACAAAGAATCTCCAGCAGTTGATAAACAAGAAGAAAATGAAAATGAAAGTCTAATTCAAAGGAAACCAAATGATGACATCAAAAATAAACAAATGCAACCGTTGCATCCACCACCTTTTCCAGATAGATTGGTCCAAACAAAACTTCCCATGTCTATACCACAGTTTGATGTTTTAGATGAGCTAAAGAATGTCTATATAAAAATTCCGCTACTACAATCCATAAAAGACATTCCCATATATACTAAAGCCATCAAAGAACTGTGCCTTAAAAAGCCTACTAGGAAAAGTGTTGATCCACAAACCATTCATTTTATTGGACATTTAGCTGGCCTTATGACAAACACCATTTCAATGGAAAAGTATGTTGATCCTGGTATTCCCAGAGTCACTACAATCATTAACAACATACATATTCCAAACACCTTAATTGATCTTGGGGCCGCAATAAATGTGATGACTCTTGAAACCATGAAAACACTCCAACTCACAAACTTGCAGCACACAACAATTGTTCTAGAACTCGCTGATAGGTCTAAAGTGATTCCTGAAGGGATTTTGGAGGACATAATTGTTTCACTGGACTCTTGGGAGTATCCATTGGAATTTTTAGTTCTTCAGCCAAAATCCAATTTAGGAGGACACCCTATCATCCTTGGTAGACCATGGTTAGCAACTGCTGATGCATTCATAGGATGTAGATCGGGTAATATGATCATTTCACGAGGAACTGAAAGAAAACAACTCACTCTTTACCCATCAGCGCAGTCACCAACAAAAGCACACAATTTATGGCTTGATGATAAATACAATGATAAGGTAGAAGTTCAATCTGTTTTCAGCATCAACCAAATCTATGATTTTCAAGAACATAAAAATGATGATTTGGTAGAATTGTTCCTCTCTCAACTTGATGTTTCCGAAGAATTGAGGAATGACCAATACCATGCTGCAGATGAACTTTTGGCACAAAATTTTCAGGAAACATGCACCATTCATTCTTTGCAAACAACATTTCACAACACGTTTCCTATCCAATCCATCACAAACACACAGAGTAAGACCATAGAGATTAGTCCAGGAAAAATTTTGAATATTGGCACTCACCTAGACTCATCTCAGGAAGAGAAATTGATTCAATTATTGAGAAAATACCAGAAAGCATTTTCTTGGGACTACACCGATATGCACGGAGTCCACCCTGAAACATGCACTCACCATATTTATACAGATAGCAATGTCAAACCGGTGAGGCAACCACAGAGACGGAATCCCATGCTTCAGGATATTGTTAGAGAAGAATTACAAAAACTGTTAAAAGTCATTTTTCTCTATCCTATCTCTGACAGTCAGTGGGTATCCCCATTGGTAGTAGTGCCCAAGAAAAATGGTAAGTGGAGGATTTGTGTTGACTACAGACAATTGAACAAAGCAACCCTCAAATATTATTTCCCACTACCATTTATTGACCAAGTGTTAGACACATTAGTTGGGAAATCATCATTCTCTTTTCTTGATGGTTTCAGTGGCTACAACCAGATCAGGATAGCCTTAGAGGACCAGGACAAAACCACTTTTACTTGTCCTTGGGGCACCTATGCTTATAATGTTTTGCCATTTGGACTTTGCAATGCTGCAGCTATATTTCAAAGAGTTGTATTAGCTATTTTTGTTGATTTATTTCATGATTGTGTTGAAGTTTATATGGATGATTTTTCAATGTATGGTGATTCATTTGAGCATGCATTAACGAATCTTGAAATTTTTTTGAAGAGATGTATTGAAGCTAATCTGTCCCTGAGCCAAGAAAAGTGTTTTATGATGTTAAATGAAGGGATAGTATTAGGACACTATATTTCTTCTCATGACATTAAAGTTGATCCATCAAAAATCCAAATCATTGTCGATTTGCCAATTCCGAAGACTCAAAAAGAGGTAAGAAGTTTTCTTGGGTATGCAAGCTATTACAGAAGGTTTATTGAACATCTTAGTAGAATAGCTTTACCTTTGTTTAAGCTTCTAGCCAAAGATGCACCTTTCAACTAGAATGATAATTGTCAGCAAGCATTTGAAACACTCAAACGAAAGTTATCAACCACACTAGTCTTAAAAAGACCTAACTGGAACCTACCATTTCACATCTTTACCGATGCATCTGATACTATAGTAGGTGCCTCATTAGGCCAAAAAGAGGAGTCTTGTCATTATGCCATCTATTTCATTAGTAAAAATCTAACACCTGCAGAATTAAACTACACAGTCACAGAAAAAGAAATGCTTGCAGTCATACATGTTGTGAATAAATTCCGACATTATATAACTAGTTATGAGTTTTTTGTACATATTGACCATTCTTCCATTAAGCATTTAATGAATAAACCAGTAACTAGTGGCAGAGTTACCAGATGGTTGTTATTATTACAGGAATTTAACATCACAGTGTTAGATAGACCAGGTAAGGAGAATCAGGTGGCAGATTTTCTTTCTAGACTGCAAAATCCAGGTGAGGTTGTTCCGGTTGAATATTCTTTTCCAGATGAAAATTTATTTGCAATTTCAATAGTGAATCCATGGTATGTTGACTTGGCCAATTATTTGTCCACAGGAAGAACACCTCCATATTTTACTCCAAAGGAAAAGAAGAGGCTAATCAAACAAAGTGCTCGATACTCATGGGTTAATGGAGATTTATTTTACACTGGTTATGATATGATTATTAGACGATGTGTAAGAAATGATGAAATAATTGATATTTTAAAATCTTGCCATGGTGAACCGTGTGGTAGGCATTTTGCAGCTAAAAGAACAACATTCAAGATTCTTAGTCTTGGATACTACTGGCAATCTATTTTTAAGGATTCCAAGAAGTACGTGAAGATTTGTGATAGCTGTCAAAGAATGGGTAGGCCAACAACTACAGATGAGATGCCACTTCAGCCTCAAGTACACTTAGAGCCATTTGAAAAATGGGCTCTATATTTCATAGGACCCATCAATCCAACTTCCAAAGGTAAGAAGTACATCCTAGTATGTATTGATTACATGACAAAATGGGCTGAAGCCAAAGCATTAGTCCAGGAAACTGAATAAACAATGGTAAACTTCCTTTTTGAAGAAATTTTTGTAAGGTATGGAGTACCAAGGGAGATAGTGACAGATCAAGGTACTATGTTTACTTCAAAGCTAGTTAAAGACATCACAGAAAAATATCAAATCAAGCATAGAAGAAGTACACCTTACCATCCACAGGCCAATGGCCAGGTGGAATCCACAAATAAAACATTGGAAAGAATTATCACTAAGACCGTAGCAATGAACATAAAGAATTGGGAAGAGAAGCTCAAAGATGCACTCTGGGCTTATAGAATCACGTGGAAGAACACTACATGATTTACACCATATCAGTTGGTGTATGGAAAAGAGGTAATGCTTCCTATTGAGTTTCAAATACATACTTATAAGATGGTTGTAGATTTAGGAATTGATCTTAATGAAGCCCAATAAGAAAGAATTCAGCAATTGAACCAGCTAGACGAAATGAGGCAGCAAGCAGAGGATACAACACTCCTAATACAGAAACAAAGGAAGCAGTGGCATGATGCACACATCAAAAAGAAACAGTTCAAAGAAGGAGACTGGGCTTTACTCTTTGACTCTAAATTCAGAGATCATAAAGCCAAATTTACCACACATTGGATGGGCCCATACGAAATAGTTGAATTTTATGAAAATGGGTCAGTCAAGCTTATTACCATTGATGGAGAAGGTCACCCCTTTCTTGTCGATGGCCATAGGTTGAAACTCTATCATAGGCCCATCACCAAGGAGGATTTTCTTCAAACTGTATCTCAGCAAAGGGAGGTTGAGATATAGCCTTCAGCTGTAGTATCTCTACCTTAGTTCATTTCATTTCAATTTAAAAAAAAATAAATAAAAAATAATAATAATAATTAATAATAATAATTGTTTAGATGTGAAAACCAGACTCTGGCACACTCTAACCCAGAATTCTTACTTGAAAACCAATTCTTTGGCTGGTAAGAATTCCTTGTTTTATTTTTTTACTGTTTGATTCATCGATACAATAATGACTTGAGGACAAGTCAAAGCTTTAGTGGGGGAGAAGCATCAGCATTTTTGTTTTCCTTATCTCATCTCCTCATTGTAAATTCTCAAAGAGTTTGTTTCAACACTTAAGTATTTCAATAAATAAGTTGTTTTTGTCTTTGTTTTAATCAGAGGGACCTGTTTAAGCAATATGCAGTGGGACCTGTTCAGAAGACTATGTTACCAGCACCAACATTAGAGGGACCTGTTCAACAAACATCAAAGGGACCTGTTAAAGACTGCTATCTCAAGCTACTTCAGCAAAGCTTCAACAAAGTTTCAACAGAGTTCAAAGGTTGCTTATCACCGAGGCTCCATCAACACCAAAGATCAAGGAAGCTGCACACACATAGTTCTTTTCCAGATTTCAAAGAAGCTGCACAAACATTCTCCAGATCTTAGAGGGACCTGTTATATCCAAATTCATCTCAGAAGGGACCTGTTATGGATAGTGAAGATTAATCACATCTGGACAATAAAGATCAGTCCTACCTATGCATGCCAACTCAACTCTTGATCAACCAATAAAGTGTAATGTATTTTTGTAATTTTTAGTTTTAACATTTAAATTCTTGGATTATTTTAGTGTTAAATGTGATGACTATGATTGCTTATGATCAATTTCAAAAACACCCCTATACCCATCACCCTTGTCACATTCCTAATTCCTATCATTTCCCAACACACTCTAGCTTATCCCTATACTCCTCCTACAATTTTTAAATCTTCTACTACACCACCCTCCAAGCCTTGTTATTAACTCCTCATTCTTGAATCAGCCATCAAACCTTACTATCGGTCCAACAGTTTCCTAATCAGCCAAGTACCAATGAGCAAGGGATAGGTGGTGAACCATTGGAGAGCCAAGTGTTAAACGATTTCATTCATTGTTTTTGAATCGGCCAAGTTATAACATGATCGTTCGAACCAAGTCGACTCATGCAAACAACTATCCGTTATCATACTCTAGTACTCCATACATGCTTACGACGTTCTCATGATGGTGCTTATACAACCCAGTACAGCTACTCCTCTGTCTTTGTAATATGAATACACTCTGTTATTATCATTATAGTGAATTGGGTCAAGTCAGCTATTAAAGTTCCATTTCATTCTCAGTTTGTAAAAAGGGCATTCCATACTAGTAATTCAAACGCTGTGATTTCAAAAAAAAGGCCGAGAACAACAAGAGCTACAAGGGGAGAGCATAGTAATTGGGCTCACGAGTTTCCACCTCCGCCATAATCCAAGGAAATTTATCCAGTCGCTGCCTAAGCCATTGAAGAAGCTAACCCCGAGAACAGAGGGCGCTACCAGGTCTGTTGAGTGGAGCGAAAAAACAGAGGTAACAAATCAAGAGACCCTTGTTGAATTATTAAGCATAAACGAAGAGGGTTAGAACAGGAGTTTCTTTGTCAAAATGACTAATAGAGTAGAGCCTAATACATTTGATAGTTCCCAGTATCATGATGACTGTATTACAATTTTAAGGGAAAAGCAATGGCTACCCTTCTTGGAGAAGTTTAATGGGAGAAATGAAGAAGTAACTAAGCAGTTTGCCTTTACATTTAATGGAGAGAAAGCATTGATAGGCAACTTCTCTTTTAGGATTTCAGAAGACACCATAGCACAAACCTTGGGGCTCAGCCTAGAAGGAGAAAAATATTTTAAAACAAAACAATTCAAGGAAAAATCATGGACCCAATTCATGTCTAGGTCGAGGGTTTCATCTGTTAACTGGAAAAAGGGTGTCCCTAGGAGTTGGCTGATGCACCCATGGGATGAAATGGTGTATATTATTCAGAAATTTGTTACGTGTGAGGGTCATTACAACATAGTCTATTTATACCACATCAAACTCCTGTTGCATTTAAAAGGGCAATGCACCATTAGTCTACCCTATTTCCTCCTACAGAGTTTGACTAAGATGTCAAAAACTATTCAAAATCAAAAGGGTAATGAGGACAAAAGCTTGTATCATTTTGGGTTAATTAAAATTCTAATTGAATTTGAAGTGCAGAGAAGGGGAAAAACATGGAAGGAATTTCTGGTTGCCAATCAAATCAAAGATGGAGAGGATGAACAAGAACAGCAAGAGCACTCAGGATTTATGCTTGACATTGATGAAGAAATCCCTGTGCACAAGTCAAGCAATGTCCCTCCACCCAGCAGTAGTGTAAGGACCAGAAAGATGAGGCAAGAAGTTGCCCAGAAAATTGAGCAAGACAAAATTTTCACTACACATACAAGAAGATCCAGGAGAGTACAAAAGACCCAGCCACAAGAAGATCAACTAGAGTCAAATGCACATGCACCGATGGACATCGAGAGTAGTGCTCATTCACATCCTGGGCCGGAAGCAGAAATGGAAGTTGAGAGCAACAACAGACAAGGAAAAGAGTCACCACCTGCAATTAAGAAACAAAGGAGGTTAGAAAAACAAATTGAAAAGTTAAAAGAAGAACTGATGGAGGCCAACATGCTAGAGAAGGTGATCAAGAGGGAGGATGAAATGTTGAGAGCTCAAAGTAAGAAAACTCAGCAGAAAAATGAGAAGCTTAAGGAGAAAATCAAAGAACTCAAGGCTGAACAAACCGACATTTGCAAGTGGGCAACCAAATGGTATACTCAAAAGAAAGCCCTCAAGGAGAAATACAAGAATTTGAAACATGAGCTCCAAATTCAGAAGGATTCCCAAGCTTAGAAGAACATAGATGCATTGTTACAAGCAGCAGAGGTACAGGTAGGAACAGAGTATAGAGGTAGCACATCAGGATTAGCATGAGGACATGCTAAATCATTGAGCTTGGGGGAGATGTTGGTACCATTTCATTGCCATCTTTTTCTTCTAGAAACACCATCATTTGTCTATCTTTTTCTCCCATAGAACCCTCATATCCATCGAAATTGATTAATCAATAGCATTATAGTTGTTAGTTTACATTAAAGTTAATTTGTGAATTTTTATGTTAAAAATTAGGAATTTTCAATAAAAAGATTACAAGATGTCATGACTTCCTGTAAATGGTTTATGATGTGACACATGGCATGATAGGCAAGCCAAAGCAATGGATAGGAACGAGATCTGGAATGTACATGCATGGTGAAAAATCAATTCAATAGCAAATCAAAAGCTCCTGGTTATGGGGTCAATGTTGGTCAAACCCAGCCTTTTTGGTCACAAAGGCAGCAAAAAGCCATGGTTTCCCAAACTGATTTCATTTTTCTTTTGGAAATCGGTTTAGATTAGAAAGGACAAAAATCACAATTTTGTAAAAGCAGAAACATCTGCTTAATGTATGTACATTCGATTTATAGGAGACAAGCAGATAAAGACTGCGTATTGTTTTGTTTCAAGGACGATTACGATGATTATCTCTGTGTATTGTTCCAGAACGCTACTCTTGTATGTGATTTCAATCTTCAAAACTTAATTACAGTCACCGTTTTACTCCAACAGTGTTTATGCGTTAACATTCTCGTTGCTTGAGGTTTCTTCAGTGTGCCATTGAAGCGTGGATGGGCCCTACGTGGATTGATATACTGTTAATTTCATTTCCATAGCGTTTCGAATTTGAATATTGTGCATAGTGTTTAATGTTATTTCCATGTCTGTGATTTTATCGATTTGATTAGAAATTATTGCAAATGGTATTCATGGTGACAGCTTGAAGATTTGATTGTTAGATCATTGAACCATATCTTGTAAAAGATTTGATCGATCGTTAGATTTTAAAGCATCTCCATAGACTCTGTTTTCATGCATTTAAAATTCAGTGTGCTTTTGATTTTTCATGAATGCTTAAGTGTTAGCTAGAAAGAGCTTTTGTGCATAACATCCTTGTAAGAGGGTTGAAAACTCAGTCTAGCAATACGTTGTATCTTTAAGATAGTTAGATAAATTAGGTGATCTGAGTGTTAAGGTGAGAGGAAACATATTTTAACCTCCTGTAAAGGAGTGCTGTAGCCTGTCACAGTAGACACTTAGTTAGGAATCCTTTTATGTCTATAGACTTTAGACACGTGCCTCTAAGTTTACCTACCTTGGTTGATAATAAATCTAGTCTAATCTAGCACCCTAGATTGGCCACTACAAGTGTTACAAGGTAAATGTTGAGGACGATGATGAGGACCCACAAAATATTAACAGTTCACAAATGGAAGGTTGTCGCGAGATTCGACGACCATCACTTGAAGACCCCAACATCACCGCGCCACTAAAGACAAAGTAGGTCAACATTGGAATGGAGGCGGAGCCGAAGTACGCAACGCTCGGGGACTATTAGGACGATGCCACGATGGATAAGGTTGCTGAGTTACTCTGTGAATACCAAGACTTGTTCCTGACCAAAATTACGGACTTAAAAGGGATCGTTGGCGACTTAGGGATGATGAAGATCACCCTGAAACCTGACGCGAAGCCAGTAAAGCAGTGGCCTTACCACTTGAATCCAAAGTATAAAGAAAAGGTTCACGACGAATTAGAAAAAATGCTCACAGCCAGAATTATTGAACTAGTGGAAGAATCTAACTGGGTGAGTCCTATGGTAGTATAGGAGAAAAAATAGAAGGGCGAAATAAGAATATGTGTGGACCTCAGAAAGCTGAAGGATGCCTGTGTACACGATCCATTCCTGACACCATTCACAGATGAAGTACTGGAGAATGTTGGCAGTCAGAAGCATACTCATTCATGGATGGGTTCTTGGGGTACCATCAGATCAAGATCGCACCAGAAGATAGGAGCAAAACAACCTTCGCAACAGAATGGGGTTGCTTTCAATACACTATTATGCCGTTTGGACTGAAGAACACGCTAGCTATATTTTCATGCATCGTTGTGGCTACGTTCAAAGAATACATCCACAAGTTCTTGGAGGTCTATCTGGATGATTGGACTGTCTTTGGATTAGTTAAGCACCATGTAGCAAGCTTATGCTTGATGTTGTATACTTGCCGCCGACACCAGATTGTGCTAAACCTTAAGAGGTGCACAGTGCTTGTTCCCTTTGGAAACCTGCTGGGACATGTGGTCTGCAAACAAGGACTGATGGTGGACCCTGCGAATATTGTTGTTATTCTAAATTTGGAAGCACCGTGAAGTGTTACACAACTGCGCGCTAATTTGGGGCACACTAGATACTATAGGAAATTCATCAAAATTTATGCCCAAATAATAGTGCCAATGGAAAAGCTATTGAAAAAGGATGTTACATATTGTTGGATTGATGATTGCATGAAGATTTTGGATGTCCTGAAGGGGAAACTGGCCTCCGCTCCAATCCTGGTCTTCCAAAATGGGATTTGGAATTTCATGTACATGTTGATGCGACGTGTATCGCGCTAGGACCCGTACTCACACAGGAGGGTGTAGAGTGCGTGGATCACCCGATCATGTTTCCCAGTCAAAGATTGTCCAAATCAGAAAATAACAATTCCACCACCGAGCGCGGGGGGTTGGCAATGGTGTACATGCTCCAAAAATACTGACACTATTTACTCGGAGGACATTTCAAGATGTACACCGACCATTCCACATTGAAATACCTAGTGAATAAGCCTGTGTTGGGGGTTGCATATGCAGATGACTCTTACTGTTTCAAGAATATGACTTTGAGGTCATAGTCAAGCCAGGACACCTAAATGCAGGACCAAATCACTTGTCACGAATTGAGACGAGCGAGGAACCAACGAATTTGGAGGAGGGACTACCTAATGCACAACTCTTTGCAGTGCACGTCATGAACAGACACTTCAAAGATATAATCATTTTCTAAAAATAGGGACTACGCCAAAGGAATACTCAGTCCAACAGAAGAAGGAATTGGTGGTGCGCGCGGCGGACTTTTCTATCATCGCGGGGCACCTCTACAAAATGGGCAACGATGAGATATTGCGAAGATACATACATGAATTTGAATGAGGTTAGATCCTTGCGGAAGTAGATGGGGGCACTGCAGGAGGACACTATGTAGGACGCATGACTGCATAGAAGATTCTTCATGCAGGGTTATGGTGGCCAACCTTGCACCAAGATTCAAAAGCACACTATAAGACCTGTGATATATGTCAAAGGACTGGAAAACCATCACGAAGGTACGAGATGCCATTAAATGCACGAATGACACTAAAGCCATTTGAAAAATGGGAAATCAACTTTGTGGGACTGATCAAACCTCTGGGAAAGACAGGCACGCGCTACATCATCACCACGACAAAGTACCTAACACAATGGGCAGAAGCGCAGCCAATCAAGGATTGCATGGCCCTTACGGCTGCGAAGCTTTTGTTCGAAAACGTGTTGGCATGGTTTGGTTGTCCAAAAATCTTAATGAGTTATCGCGAAACACATTTCCTGAATGAAACCATGAGCATGCTCACAGAAGAGTTCCAGGTGTATCATCAGAAAAGTACACCATACCACCCACAAGTTAATGGGACAATAGAGGCATTCAACAAAATACTAGAGACTACGTTGACCAAAGTATGTAATGCGCAGCGAAACGACTGGGACCTGTGCATACCTACTGTATTATGGGCTTACAGGACAATGTGCAGGAAACTGATGGGACAGACACCTTTCCGGTTAGTCTATGGCATAGAAGTTGTCATGCTGATGGAATACATCATACCTTGTCTGCAAATAGCAGTTCTCATAGGCATGATAGACTGGGAAGCCCTAGAAGAAAGGCTCGCGCAATTAGAAGAACTCAAGGAAGAACAATTTCTGGCTGGATTTCATCATCAGGTACAAAAGCAACATGAAAAGGCCTAGCACGACCGCCATATCAAGTTGTGCACCTTCAAGGTAAATGACTTAGTGCTACTATATGACAGTAAGTTTGAAAAATTTCCAGGAAAATTCAGAATGCACTAGTTGGGAGCATACGTGGTTAAGGAGGTCACAGACGGAGGCGCGGTCTAGCTAGTCAAACTAAATGGAGAACCCTTCCCAAGCAAAGTAAATGGTAGTCTCTTGAAGCCCTACACAGGTGGGCTGGCTATCTGACTAACCAGCCGAAGAACAGTCTTCGCAGCGTAAGGAGCTAGACAAGGGCGCGGGACTATAAACACACACAGTAAATGTCGGTTCCAAGGTAAGGACACAATTTAGACACAGATGATTTAGAAGCAATAATGCAGCAAGTATAGCAGGAAACAGCTCAGTTCACTACCGACATTCAAGCCGTTCGGGACCAGTTGGGGGGACTCTACACCAAGATCGTCATGTCGATAGAGTGACTTGAGGGCGATTCACTATGTTTGTGTTGGAGGCCTTTTGGGCATCGGATCCCCCCACAGCATGTTTTGGGCTCAAAGCCCAGGTTTTGGTCAAATGTATTGTAAGACTCCATGAATTGTGGGTGTGGAGTGCGAAGTATAGGTTAAGTCATAAGGTTGTCTACCCTAAGTTTTGTAATGTAATGTAATGTCATGTCGGCCTAACCATGGTCCACAAACAATGGGATTGTATAAATAGAGTGAGGCTCTAAGTTTTAAAAATAGCTAATTAGCAAGCGAAGGAATTAGAGATAGAACATAGAGTAAGAATCTAAGTGTATTGGGTCGTAGTAGTAGGAAGAGGCTCTGCAGTTGAGTGCGTAGATGCCTAGTAGAGTCCACAGCTGAGTGCATGGACCCCTGCAGCTTAGTAAGCAGGGCGGTGTCGAGTCTGTAACCTTGAATGAAGAATAATAAAGAGAGGTTGATTTCAAGTTCTGTGCATCTTCTTGTATATTGCATTCTATATATTTATACTATTTTGTTTATCGTGCGCACTTATATGAGTGCTGGATATACTGTTAATTATCACTAGAATTACACGGATAAGTTAAGTAATTGGGTAATAACAGGTTAATAGTGATGAACTTGGGTAATAAGACGGATCACGCCTCGAGTAGGACTGTGGAAAGGCAGCATCACAAGTTGCGAGGGACTAATAGATGCGCGTAGCGACGTGTGCACAGGGTCAAACCGTAGACCGCCAGAAGCTCATCAGACATCCCCAGGGTGCAGAAACCTGGTTCTAGCACCCTCCCATACTACCTTGGGTGAGACCTCAGTCTGCACTCTGTAGACTGTTGCCAAAAGGGTCAGTAGTACCAGGATTTGTTTGGCTAAATCACCTCTAAACCCGGGTCCGGCCCCAACAAGCCAACATCTCCTGTACTTGTATATGGATCTTCCTGATCTTCTCAATAAAAATTTTAGCCCTGAAGGTTTACCCTTTAAGATCCTCCTTAACTCCTCCTTGATGCCCATATGCAATATCCAAAGGTGTAGATGGAAAATATCCAAAACAAGTATCAAATGATGACTTGCTAGTACACTGTGGATTTCTCTATTATAAGAATGTTGAATATATACCATATTTTTATTCCAGTTCTTCAAATACTTCTGATTGTAACCCCTTAAAAGTTTCATCAAAGTCCTATTGACTACTCATATCTACTCATTTGTATGTTGTAAACTTCTTCAACTTCATGTCCATCTTATCCCACAATATAATCCAAAATGTACTAAGAAATTTCATGTCCCTTTTTGACACAATGCTCATTGGTATCCCAAAGTGCGCCCATACTTGTCCAAAGAATAAGTTTGTTTCTTCTTGCCTAAAGATGGTCTTTATACAAGGCATCATAATACATATATTACTGAACCTGTCAACTACCACGAATAATTACTCATATCCCTTCCTACTTGTTGGTAAACCTCGCACAAATTCCATGGAAATGCTTTCCCATAGATGAGTGGGTACAGGTAAGGGATGATGTAAACCATGTTTCCTAGTGCTAGGATTTCTAGTATAACAAAGCATGCATCATGTTATGAACCTAGTTACATGTTCTTGCATTTTGGGCCAACACACCTACCTTTGGCCACTATCTTTCCTACACCAAAGTTCCCGACAAGCTTATAGGTGTGAGCCTCCCTAATCAACTGCAATCATTCAACTTTAGGAACAAATAATTTATCCAACATGTAGAATAAAACATCATGTACATGATATTCAATTATGATTTCACCATCATGCACATGACTCTCTCCTTGCAACTATTGAAACACCTCCTTAAATTCCTCATCCTATGAATATGCCTCTTTTTATGCATCATGGGTGAATGGCTCCATGTGCATCAAAGTTCCCAAAGCTATGATATTTGATGTTGGTGGCCTTGAAAGCATGTCATCCAACTTGTTTATGCTACCCCTCTTATACTTGATCACTTTAAATGAAACTGTTGTACAAACCCAATCCACTTGTAATTCTCGGTTTGTTGTAGCTTACTTAGGCTTGCAAGTATTGTAGTGGTTGTTGATATGTGTGGATTATCATCTCCTTCCCAATAAAATAGTACTTACACTTCTTCATACATTGCCTTGGGGCATAAATCTCCTTGTTGTAGGTAGGGTAGTTAAGAACTACCCCATGAAATACTTCAAAAGCGTAGAAAATATGCTCTTCTCCCCACATCAAGACTGCTCCCATAACATACCCACTCACATCTATCTCCACTTCGAAGGGTTGTTGTAAGTTAAGTAATGCCAGAACTAGTGCTTGATTGATGTTCTTCTTTATCTCCTCAAAGGCCCTTTGCTAACCTTTTCCCCACCAGAAACACTTGCCACTTTTTTTTATAGTGTGGAGTGGTGCTACTACCACTAAAAATGAGGCTATAAATTTCCTTAAGTATTATGCTGCCATAACCAAAATCCTAACCTCATAAACACTAGTAGGAACTAGTCATTTCACGACAACCTCTATCTTGGAAGGATCTATTTTCAACTCTCCTCCACCTATCACATACCCTAGATACACCAAAGACTATTATGAAAACTCACACTTCTTGAGATTGGATAATTGTTGGGGCTTCTTTAATGTCCCCAACACCTGTTTCAAATGTGAGATGTGATCCTCCCATGTAGCATTGTATACCAATATATCATCCAACTAGAAAATAACAAATGAATCTATAATGGGGCACAATATATCATTCATTAACTTCATAAACATAGATGGTGCATTACATAGGCCAAACAACATGACTACCTACTCATACAAACCTTGCCTAGTTTTCAAGGCGATTTTTCAAGTATCTTCTTCTCTAACTCAAACCTGGTGATATCCATACTTTAAGTCCATTTTGGTGAAGTATTGTGCTTGCTACAATTGATCTAGTAGATCATTAATCTTAGGCAGGGAGTACCTATTCTTAAGTGTGATTTTGTTCATATCCCTGTAACCAATACACATCCATCAAGTCCAATCATTTTTTTGCATTGTGATTATGTGTGACCCACATAGTGATGTACTCAATTGAATGACACTTTGTTTTAGTAGTTATTGTAATTGTTTATTCACCTTAATTACTTCTATAACATACTACCTACATACCCCAAATTTCGGTAATGGGGAGTCTAACAATAGCTAGATCTCGTGCTCCACTTCCCTCTAGGCTCCTGGAACACATCCTTGTATGTTTGTAACAACTCTTACAGTTGCTATTTTTTTTGTATTACAACCCTCTAGGGATGCCTTTTCTCTTACAAATTGTTCTACATATTGATTTTCTCTTAAAAACAATATAACAAACTTCTTTCTAGAACTGATAAGTTTCTTGATTTGGTTGGTGCTTACCAATGAAATTTATGACTTGCCTTTGTGTGAATTGATGTTGAATTTTCTCCATCCTTGATGATCTAGTATTGGTTGGCTCTCCTTATGAAGATTGCATCCCACATGTACATGTAGGTAGTGCTAAACACCACTCCACATGCATCAAGTGGAACTACACCTAGTTCTACTTCATTAATAAAATCAACATTGATAGCAAATTTAGTTTTGCACTGCTTTGCTACATTTAACTTTTCATCCTTATTTACCCATCCTAATGGATATGGGATTACATGATCATGAAATTCCAATCCCAACTTTTTGACCAACTTTGTTGCAATGAGATTTGTCGGTGATCTTGAGTCAAACAAAGCATCAATATTTGTCTTCTTGACCTGTATCTTTATATGGAAGAGTTTGATCATTCTTTCTCTTATTGTTGTTGAAGACTACTTAGATTCACCTCCTTCTACACTGATGTAAAATCAATCTTCTCATTCATGTTCAAGTTTCTTTTAACTTGGTTTATTGAATAAGTGGTCATGAGATTATTCTTTTTATTATATTTCTTTCTATTCTTTGGGTTAAGATCTCGACGCAACTTCTAACACTTCTCCTCTATATGACTATCAATGTTACAATGGGTGCAGGGATATTTGCATTGGTGTGTTTTGGTTTTCATATTTTTATCTTTTTGTCTTTTCCATTTTTTCTTCCCCTCCTTAGAAGTGTCTTTCCACTCCTTCTACTTCAATCCACTTGATTGACCTTTCTTTAGGCATGTGTTCTCTAGGTATTGTGTATGTACACAAGACTTGCCCATTAATCTAAGCTTGAACAACATCACTTTCTTCTGCATATCACTATGTAGACCCCCCAAATACTTGAGTAAATTTTGGTTCTTTTGGGAGATACCCAACATTATGGCTGTCTTTCTCAATTTTGTGGAGTACTCTTATACAGTCTGCCCCTGCTTATGCCTAAAGTAGTGCCAACAAAGCCACTGGTTTTCTGCATACTCAATAAGGTAAAATGGTGAATTTGTGAGGGTTTTAAATTCCTCACACATAGTCACTAGAGGATGTCCCTCCAACCTCAACATCTTCGTGTGGCTTTCCCACTAGGTTAGGGTATGGCCCTCTAAATTCAATTACACAAATGAAATATTCTATTCTTCCTCTACATGATGAACGCTAAAATAAACTTCTAATTGTTGCATCCAATGATTTAGCGTTAGAGCATCAATCTCACCTTGGTAGAACTTAATATCAACCTCCACTTCCATTTTAAATAGGGATTGTGAATGGTTGACGATACTCAAACTAGGTTGATCTTTTTCAGGTTCTTCCTTCGACTCATTCTTTGCTTCTTTGTGATCTCCTGATCTTCCCTCTGATCATACCTATGCATCCTATCTTCTCCAAATATCTTGAGTTTATTTCTTAGGGCCACCATGAGGAGATTCACATTATAGATTATATATGTAACTTGTAATTCCAACTGCGAAAACCTCTCCTCTACAAAATCATGAGGGTTATTCACAAATTTGTTTCCCATGGCTAGGATTTTATTACTTTTGGCTTCACCGATCTAGATCCCTTGTAAATCTCCACAATATACCCAAAGAAACCTGTTATGGCACCAACATGATCCATAACTTTAGTGAATATTCCGTTAGATAGTTCATCACAGTAGATCTAATAAAATTATACTTAAAAATCTAAAATCTAGACTATGAGGGTTTATTTCTCTTTAGATATCTGGAACTATAAATTATTTGTTATTGCACATGCACACAAATTATAATTATGCAAAAAATAGAAAAAACCAAAAGAAAATATATATATATATTAGGAAACCCTTTCAGGAGAAAACCCAACTAGAAGGTGGTGTCGCTATACTCTATTTCTCTAAATAGAAAATGGTTGTGAGTAAAACAAGTAAGGATTGTGGCTTATCGGCTACTATAATGCAAAAACCTCTATGTATAATCTCTCCCTATCTCTCTGCTCATATATGGAACAAGATCCACTAAAAAAGAATGGAACCCCTTTTCCTCCTAGTGGCTTGGTTATAACACAACCTAATAGCCTACTAGTGTTTAGGTTTGACTCCCTAAAATTTGAAACAGAATTACAATATGGACTCTTCTAAAGTGTTCTTCATCATCATCATGTGGCCAGACCCTTTTCCATAAATAATGGGGGCTAACATGGCATCCTCTCGATTTATGGTGGTCTAAACAAGAAGGTCAACTTCTGAGTGACAAAACTTCCATACATAATCTGTTTGAGGTGATTCATGCGTCTTTGGAAAGTATATATGTGTAGAATAGGAAAAAATAGTGTCAGCTAAAGCAACAACTTTTTAACCCCCAAAAATGTCATTTGATGCCTCAAAATGTTCTCGAAAGGTTTCAAACCCCAATTTGCCAAACTAGGTCATGTCGGCAAAAATGGTCTTGTGAGCTTATTGCTCCACTTTTTCCACTCTGAAAGTGTCAAGATGGATGAAAAACAATATAATAATTCAATTTGAATCAATCAATTAGATTCACTAGGTCACACAAGTTAACAATATTGCAATAGGCACATAGAGAAAGTGAAAACGAAAACAAACACTATTTGTAGTCATAATCATATCAAAGCCAATGAATACTAGTTAGTCTATTAACATATGAAATATTATTGAATAATATTAATAAATAATAAATAGTAATAGCTGATCTTGTGAGGGAAACCCTACGCTCTGCGCTCTGAGCAAATGTTCAGTTCTGCGCGTTCTGCACCATCCTAATCGCAACCCTTCTCTGATCTGACAGCTCTCCATCCCTTGCGCTCCTAGTAAACTTTACATCATGGCTCCCCCCGTGGGAGGGGCGGGACCTTCCCCCCCTCCTCCAAAAAACCATTCGTCTGACATCTTCAAGTCCTCTGTATCTCTGTTTCCTCCAGGCGACTTTTCAGGACAAAATCAGGGCTCAGCTCAGACTGACACAGCAAATGATCATACAGTAGCACGTGAAAGGGAAGAAAACGTATAGGGGACAAATCCAGAAATACCGGCGTCACAACCAAAGGCGACTTCGGCTACCTGCATCCCAAAAACAACTGAAAGAATCAAAGTTGAGTTGCCAAGTCACAGAATCAATGGGGAAATACAATACATAAAGGATCATGCTCTTATTGGAAAATTTCTTGGCTTTTGGCCAACTGAAAAAGCCCTACAGGGGTGGATAGCCTCAAAATGGAAGCCCAAAGGACAAGTCACCCTGCTACTTGGCCCAAAAGGTTTCTTCACTGCAATATTTTACTGCTTGGAGGACAAATCCCGCATATTTGAGGGAGGTCCATATTTCTTCAACTCCTCGAGTCTTTTCCTTCGTGACTGGAAACCCAGGTTCAACCCAGACACAGAAGATCTCAGTCACGCTCTAGTGTGGATACACATGTATTCTTTACCCGCAGAATACTGGAAAGAAGAAACATTAAAGGACATTGGCAATAGCATTGGGGTTTTCATCAAAGTAGCAGAGGAAACAAAAAATCAAAGATATACTTCATACGCTAGGATCTGTGTCCAAATGCATCTCACCAAAGCCCTTGCAGACTCGGTAAGTCTTTTCCATGATGACTTTGAATGGATTCAACCATTAGACTATGAGCATATTCCTTTTCGATGCCGCAAATGTCATGAACATGGCCATCTCTTTCAGGATTGTCCTCTGAATTCCCAAACCAAATCTCCTGCCAATGAGGCTAGCAAAGACTCTAAAGGCTTTACCAAGGTGCCCAATTGCCGTAGGCATGCTATAAAACATCCTGTTGCACCCTCCATCCCCAAAAAAGTTGAAACCCTGAACAGATTCCAAATTCTTACCCCTCAAGATCCTTCAGAAAAGCAACATAATGAATTGCAGGCATCCCCATCTCGCCCATCCTCCTCCCAGAGTCTCAAACCCAATCCGTCCCCATCTTCCTCTATGACCTCTAGCCTTCTATTCTCCACGAAATAAAAAAAGCCTGCTTCAGAAGCTGATATGCAACCTTCAGCAATGGAACTTGATGCAGCTTTAGCGCTCAATTTACAAGATGATATCCCAGAGGAATGCCAGAATATCCCTATAACAATGGAGGAAGACCCAGAAACTGTGAGTTTGGACGGACTGGATATACTCAAACATGAAACATCATGCAGGTAGAAAGAGTACAACTCAATACCACCATGGGAAATTGATAGATTGGAAGGTGTTCTCACTAAAGCTCAACATAATAAATGCCTTGGTATACAATCAGGGAGCCCCTGGGATGGAAAGAAAATCCTAAAAGAAACAAGGAAAAGAGGACGCAAAACTGATCTGCAAAGGACCATTATTATAGGAGAAATTTTAATGGAATCAGGGAGATTCCCAAAGTTGACGAAGTTCTACAAGCCCCAACCCCGCTGTTCCTCATGAAGCTCATCTCCTGGAATATGCGTGGACTCAATAGCCCCTCAAAACACAGAATGTTAAAAAACCTGATACAGCTAGAGAAGCCCTCCTTAGTTTTTCTACAAGAAACAAAAAGTAACAATGTGGCACTCGAAAGGATCCTCAACAAAGCTTGGTCAGGCAGTCGCTCAGTCTCAGTGGATGCTGCAGGAGCCTCCGGTGGACTAGCTATCGCTTGGAATCCGCAAATCCTTATGCTTCAAGATTTTCATGCCACACAATTTTTCATCCAAGCTTCATTTCATCTCATTGGGACGGATCTGCATGGTCTTCTCAGTAATGCCTACTTCCCGCAAGACTTACATCATAAATTAGAAGTGTTGGATTCACTCACAGCCCTCAACTCTAACAGACAGTACCCTCTTTGGATCAACGGGGGTGACTTCAACATTATCACGAATCTAGAGGAAAAAAAAGGAGGACGCGCGAAGTTAGAAGGTGACAGTACAGGATTCAAAGAATTCATTCAAAGCAATCAGCTAATGGACATTCAAACCTCAAATGGCACGTACACTTGGACAAACAAACGTAGGGGAATTCACCATATTGCTTCTAGGTTAGATCGTTTTCTCATTTCTGACAATGCCATACATTTGGGAGGGGATTTTCATGCCTCCATCCTGCCTCAGAGTGGATCTGATCATTGGCCCATTATGCTTCAATGGACATGTCCAAGGAAACATTGCAATCGTCCATTTCGCTTTGAGGCCTTTTGGTTCACTCATCCTAACTTCAAAGAAATGGTTAGTGCTGCATGGAAATCCTTTATTCCCCCGGCAGGTGCAAAGATGTTCCAATTTCAACAGAAACTAAAAAATCTCAAGCAAGTGATCAAAGTCTGGAATAAAACCCAATTTGGCAACATTCTCGAAATGAGAAAAACATTGGAGCAGAATATGTGTTCTCTACAGCAAACCATTATCCTAGAGGGAAGAACAGAAGTACTGGCAAATAAGGAGCAAACCCTCTGGTCAGAAATTGAAGCTCGAAGGCTACAAGAGGAAATCCTTTGGCGACAAAAATCCAAAATCAGGTGGCTTAAAGAAGGGGAAAAGAACACAAAATTTTTCCATCGATCCACCATACAACGAAGAATGCACAACAATATAGCATTCATCAATAACAGTCAAGGGGAGAGACTAGAAAAACATGAAGATATTGAACAGGAATTCAGAGAGTACTTTCAGGAAGCGCTCAAAGAACAAGAAGGAAGTAGATCCACAGCCATACAATCTATCACGCAGCATATACCAAAAATAATCACAGAGGATCATAATCAAAATCTATTACAACAAGTTTCTATGCAGGAAGTAGAAGAGACAATGGCACAGCTCAAGGATGGTAAGGCACCAGGTCCAGACGGCTTCACCTCCAATTTCTTTCATGAATTCTGGGAGTTGATCAACACAGAAGTCTGGGAATTAGTGGAAGAATCAAGATCCATGCATTGGATCCTCCCTTCCCTCAATTGCACTTTCATAGCTTTAGTTCCCAAAGGGGAGGAATCAAATACGCCAGACAAATACAGGCCGATTGCTCTATGTAATGTAATTTACAAACTCATATCCAAAGTAGTGGCAAACAGGCTCAAACCTCTACTCCCTCTGCTCATCCTTCTGGAACAGACTGGATATGTAGAAGGGCGTCAGATAATGGATGGCATTATTCTATCAAATGAGGTGATCCACTCTTTAAAAATTCTAAAAAAACCAGGTATGATTCCGAAGCTTGATCTCTCCAAAGCATTCGATAAGCTTAGTTGAGAATATATTCATCAAGTGCTTTTGGCCTTTGGCTTCAATGCCACCTGGACCCGATGGATAATGAATCTCATTACCTCTCCCTACTTCTCGGTCCTCCTCAATGGCTCTCCATCTATGCCTTTCGGCCCCTCTCAAGGCATTCGTCAAGGGGATCCCCTATCCCCCTTCCTTTTTGTCCTCATGGCTGAAGGTCTCAGCCGCCTCATTCACCATGCCATTTCTTCTCAAGCAATAAAAGGTATCGCGATCCATGGTCTCCATCCCCTATCCCATCAACAGTTTGTTGACGATACTATGCTCTTTGGCCATCCTGCTTCACAAGAGGCCAAAGCCTTTAAAGCCTTGCTCACTCTTTTCTCAGAAGCCTCTGGAACCTCGATAAATGCCACCAAATCCCAGCTTTTCTTCTTCCATACCCCTCTCTCCACTCAAAAAAATATTGCCCGTATTCTAGGATTTACCATTGCAACACTACCCTCTAAATACTTGGGAGCTCCTCTAATGATATCCGCCCTTAAGCATGCTTCTTGGAGAATGCTGCTGGACAAATTGGAAGCCAGACTTTCCTCATGGACATTTCGCTCGCTCAACATGGCAGGTAGACTCATTTTGATCAAGTCCATCCTTCAAGCTATGCCTCTGTATCTCTTTTCTATATTGGCCGCTCCCAAATGGGTTCTTAAGGCAATCCGCAACCTTCAAAGAAGTTTTCTATGGGGCTCCACGGGGCTCAATAGGAAATGGGCCCTTGTCAACTGGAAAGAGGTATGCCAGCCAAAATCCAATGGTGGACTAGGACTATGAGATCCTCTCCAAAGCAATAATACTATGGGAGCTAGGATATGGTGGAATTGGTTAGCAAAGCCACATATTCCATGGGTGAAGCCGTGGCAAGCTAAATATGCGCCAGGAGGTCATGAGGATGAACTCATTAGAATTAGTCCCAGCATCTCAGGCTCTATAATCTGGAATGCTGCCAAAATTCACAGCGCCTTCATACAAGAGAATAGCTTCTGGGAAATTCATTCGGGAAACTCTACTCGGTTTTGGGAGGATTCATGGCAGCATCTTCCGAAACTTGCCTCGATCTTTCATAAACCTATCTGGCAAAATTCTATGCAGCAAGCCAACCTCACTAATGTCTCTCAATTCTGGCAGCAGCACCCACTGCAAGATTTCCAACAATGGAAACCCGCCAGCTCCTGGCAGATTGACTAGCACGGAGAAACCTACACAGAAATAGATCAGGAGTTAAGTCATAGAAAAATCAAGTACTCGAATCAGCAGGACAAACTGAGGTGGGGATACACTACAAAAGGCATGTTTACCACCAAGGAAGCACACAAAATACGCTATTCCAATTGCAATACAGTGCAGGATCAGCTCTGGGATCGTATTTGGCAGTCCAGACTCTGGCCCAAGGTTTCAACCTTTTTATGGCTTTTAAGTAAGAGGCGCATCCTAACGTGGGACAATCTTCAGAAAAGAGGCTTCATCGGACCCTCAAGATGTCCCAACTGCACTCTTTACTCGGAAACCATCCTGCATCTCATGGAGACCTGTCCTCTCGCTATTCAGTTATGGGAGAAAGTTGATCAATGTAACAAAAGAACAAAAGTTCGGCAGGGGGACATTGTAAACACTCTAAGAACCTGGCCCAAGCATCCCTATCAAAGCCCCATCCTCAATTCTCTATGGAACCTCATTCCAGGCTTTCTTTACTGGATTCTTTGGAAGGAACGGAACAACAGAGTCTTCAACAATAGTAGACGGCCTATAGAAATACTCTGGCTCCTCCTAAAGCAAAATCTCCAAGAAACTCTGGTGCTTAGAACTTGGCTAGATACTGATTGGCCAGACTCTCCTCGAGAGAGGCTCATCCTGAACTCCTGGAATCTTAACTTATCCAGCATGCCTAATATCAAATCTCGTTCCCCTGCTCAGTCTGTCTCCCCCATCCAATGGTCCCCTCCTGCTGCTTCCTCTTTCAAATTGAACTTTGACAAAGCAGCTAAAGGAAATCCTAGGCCGGCAGGCTTTGGAGGAGTATTCAGAAATGACAGAGGAGTAGCTGTGCATATCTACTACGGTTCGATTGGCAAAGATAGCAACAATGTTGCAGAATTGGAAGGCTTGTGGAAAGGGATATGCATTGCAGATCAACACAATTTCTACCCGCTAGAAGTAGAGGGTGACTCCCTTATCCTCATCAATGCAGCTACAAGAATTCAAGCGGGCACCTCGGCAGCTAAAATAGTGTCCAATTGGAGGTTACTTAGTAGGCTCGAAACTCTGGAGGAACGGTTAAGGCGCCCCCATAGCATTATTTTCAAGCATGTCAGGCGAACAACCAACAAGGTAGCAGATCGATTGGCCAACCAAGGGGTTGACCGGCAGCTCCCTCCTTTCTCAGGCACACTCAATGACTCGGTGGATGCACAACTCCAATAGGAATGCACTTCTCTGGTGCTTCAGGATTATCCGTCCCTGGTTGCGGGTGATTAACATTGTGAATGGTACACTGGCGGTGCTCCCACTGAGAAAGTGGCAGCTCAAACCAGCCACGTGTAAGGAAAATGAGATCGCATGCCCTCACCGTAAGTTTATAATGAATGCAGCTATTAACTGCTCGCTGCAGTCCGCCGTCTGCAGCACGATGGAGCTCCCGCGGCTCGTTTCTCCTACGATTTGGTTTCAGATCCTCTGTTGGGTTATGGTTATAGCTTTGGGAGCCTCAATATGCCATTATAAGAGCTCGACTCTGCTGGCTTCGTCTCACCTGAAGTCTCGGCCTCTGCTGCATTGGGGGTCTTGGTCGCTGCTTGCTCATTGGAATCGTCCATGGTCTCAGGGGAATTGGTCTCGGCCCTCAGCTCGGCAGATCTCTGTCGTCACTGGGTATCTCGTCCTCTGTCCCAGGCTTAATAGATCTGGCCCTCCCCTCAGTAGTGGATGCTCCCTGAGTTTCTCTCCATCGCCCCCAGGTGCTTATCTTGCTATTACTTCGAAGCTCGCGGAGCCCTCCGACAATCCGCCCCTCTGGGCTTCTTTCGCCTCTCCGCTGAGGCTCTCGGTGCCTCTTCTCTCTGTGCCTTTGTTCATTGTTCCCTCTTGGCCTAGTGTGCCTCAGCTGATTGTGCCTAGGCTCTCTGCGCCCTCCTGGCTCTCGGAACTTTCTTGGCTCCTTTGTCACTTCACCTTGGATTTCAAAATGCCGCGTGAACGGCTCCATCTCATCAGCAGAAGGGGAGGGTCTAGGGGTGGTTCTTTAGGGAGGGTCGTCCAGCAACGCTCCTCCAATACTACGGATTCCTCCTTCGAAGATATTGAATCCCGCTTTCGTATACCCTACACCCTGGACAACACTACCTATATTGTGTCTGTCAATATTGAGAAATGTGACAATTCGGCTCAACTCAGAGCCCCTTCGGAGCTTAGGCAGCCATCTCCGGTTCTCGGTCAAGGAATTCAGCCTGCGGAGACCTCTGGAGCAATTGCGGGTCCAAGCTAGCCAGTGAAAGTGGATGCCCCTCATATGGACTCTAGCGCCTCAGACCAGTATGGGTGTAGGATCGTTGAAGAGCAACCCTCTACCTCTGTGGACATATGAGCTCGCCTTCGAGTCTTTTTGCTTCAGCCAAAGTTTCAGATGGTCGCCTTCGTTGCTCACTGTTGTTCACGTGCCAGATTCAGGTGTCCGCCTGCTTCGCTTGGAAATTTTTGATAAGGGTAATGTTTTGCTTAGCATTGTTCAAGTCAAACTCTGTTTCCAATTCCGTCCATGCTTGGACTCAGCACGGTGCTTCCTCCATTTGTAATTCTCTCTGGAAATTTTTGGTCTGTTCCATTGAGTCAGCTTCCATTAGTCTGTCAGTCTGTTCCGAGTTATTTGTTGGTCATGCCAGTTCGAAGGGAAGTTTTGCCATCCATTGTACTTGCCCAGCTAAATCCATAGTCATTATGGAGAGATTTTGAGGCCTGCCTCGATGTAAACTTTTTGTATAATAATAGGAGTAGACAAATTTACAAAAAAAAAAAAACATATGAAATATTATTTTAAAATTTGCAAGAATATATCATCATGTCAATATACATAGACATATAAGCTAGGGAATCTTTCTAATTCTAAGAATACTTGACTTTAGTAGACATGCATTGATTTCAGTGTGCACTTTTCATCATTTCTAGATCAATGCATCTAGCATTCGACATGTAGATTGAAACCAATCCATTGATTTCAGTGTATAAGCATTGATTTCCGTGCACATTCTCATTATTTCTAGATAAAAAATTCTTAGTAATACTTCTAAATAATACTCTAGGTTATAAACAAATTGAGGAAACTAAGTAAATTTTAAGTGGTTAGATTAATTTTAAACATATACATATGCATTATGTTAATCATCTACAAAGTACATGCATTGTTAGAGTACTCTTGAGAGGAATAAGTAACACCTTTATATACAAATCACATGATGGACTTTGAATTTTGACAAGAGGAATCACAATTAGAAAAATCATAAACCAACAAAGTCACCAGCATATGATAAAGCTTCTCGCCAATTTTTTAATGGTGTTGAATTTGTATGCGTGGTTTAATCTTGAAAAATAGTAGTAGAATTAAGTGTTGGTTCTATCAATAATATTATTAAATATAACCAAACTAAAGCACATAATTCAATGATAAATACCTTGATTTGTTTCGAACACCCTCCATTGCACAATCTTCTTAACAACCACATCTTCATCCCTAATTATTCACAATAATATAAAGATGTGTTAAGAAATGTTTTAGAACATCTCAAAAATTATATTACAGAGTGAGATATTGGAATAATGAATATACAGATATTTAAAGATCACCTATTGTAATTAATAGATCAAATGGGTTTTTTTGGGGCAAAAATGACAATACAATCGTGTTTTAAATGCAATTTTGAATACATAAATAAATTTAGCAAGGCACTAAAAATTTGTAAATTAAACAATTTAAACTTATAATTCTTGAAAAAATTTAATCAAATTCTGAGAAAATTTAAATACAAAACATACCAAAAAAGAATTATTCCATATATTAATTAAACTATATTTTTAAAAACACCATTATAAAATTGATAACCAAACATTAATAAATATTGTAATTATAAATTGAAATTATATGTACAT
>APFE030724089.1:0-14514 GCA_000404065.3 Pinus taeda
TCATTGATGATGGGTTGTGTCTGGTATCTTGACAGTGGAGCCTCATTCCACATGACCAGTGATAAAAGTTTATTCATTGCCTTGGAGGAGAAAAACCTCAAGATACGCATAGAGATGGGTGACGAAGAAAGGTATAGTGTTTTAGGAGTGGGTAAGGTTGCTTTTCAGAGGGAGCATGTAGCTCCTCTCACCTTGACAGATGTGATGTATGTGCCTGGACTGAAGAAGAACTTGGTATCGGTCGCGATGTTTGAAGACAAAGGCTACGATGTTGTATTCAGTAAAGGAAAGGCATTCCTAAGACAGATAGCCATGGGTCAGACCAAGACAATAGGGATTTGGGTGAAGAATCTCTATAAACTAGATGTATATGATTGTGCATCATTGAGCATGAAAGCAGAATTGGTGCAAAGCCAAGACATTGGTGAGTTGTGGCACAGGCGGTTGGGCCATTTGCATGATGGGGCTTTGAAGATAAATGCAACACATATCTACATGACTTCCCAAAGGTAAACTTGAGCAAGTTGACACATGCAAAGGTTGTAACTTGGGAAAGTACACCAAGTCTTCCTTGCATGACCGAGATAGTTGAGCAAAGGCTATCTTAGAGCAATTTCATACTGATGTGTGTGGACCATTCTCGACGACATCCATATTGAAGCAAAGGTATTATGTGATTTTCATTGATGACTATTCTCGTAAATGGTGGATTTATTTCATGTAGAAGAAGGATCAAACTTTCACAAAGCTTTGTGAGTTCAAAGCTTTGGCCGAGAAAGAGTTAGGGAAGAAGATCAAGGCTTTGAGAGGTGACAATGGTGGAGAATATGTCTCTCAAGAGTTTAAGGACTTTTGTGTAGCAGAAGGAAGTAAACGAGAGCTGACGAACCTCATAACCCACGGCAGAATGGGGTGGCCCAGAGGAAGAACATAACTATTGTAGGGGCAGCACGGGCAATGCTGCATGACCAAGGCCTACCACTTCACTTGTGGGCTGAGGCATGCAAAACAACAGTCTATTTGTAGAATAGAAGCCTGCATCGCATACTTGGGATGAAGACACCAAAGGAAGCTTTCTCCCGTAAGAGACTAGATGTGGGTCACTTCAGGATCTTTGGCTCATCAGTATATTTCCATGTGACAAAGGATGCATGAAAGAAGCTTGAGCCAACAACAGAGTTGGGGATACTTGTGGGGTACAGTGATACACCTCACAACTATCGGGTGTACTTTCCTACTAGTTGGAGGACAGTGGTTCGCAGAGATCTCAAGTTTGATAAGCAGAAGGCCATGCGGGTTTCCCTTGAGAGGGAGCTCCAACTACAGGCTATGGAGGAGATGTTGGTTCGTAAGGAGGAGGAGCCTCAGACTGATGTGGAGCAACCACATGCAAAGGTTCCAAGAGTGGAGACATCTACTCAACCAGAGTCTTCCAGAGATGGATGGAAGCACACAAGAGAAGCTGACAAATTGTTGGAAGATGCGAGAGAGAATGTGGGAGCACCATATTCTCAGCGTAGACAGAGGAGGTCACCTGAGAAGTACACTGGATACATGGCCCTTGGTGGGGAATGTGTTGGTACTGAGCCATCTTCCTTTGAGGAAGCAGTGCATCAGTCGATTTGGGTTTATGCCATGGTGGAAGAGTATGACTCCATAGTTCGTAACAGTGTTTGGGACGTGGTTCTGAGACCGACGAACAAGTTAGTTGTGTGTTCCCGTTGGATTTATAAGGTAAAGCAAGTTGTTGATGGTAGTGTGGAGAAGAATAAGGCAAGATTTGTTGCCCGTGGCTTTTCGCAAGTCAAGAGGATCATGTTGTTGCAGTATATTTCTACAGAGGAGCAATATGCTGACATTTTGACAAAGGCATTGTCAAAGTGTAAATTCGAGTTCCATAGAGACCAGATCGGGGTGGTAGATAATACCTTTCTTGTTGAGAGGGAGTGTTGAAATATGGAAACAATAATGTTCCATTTTAATTTGTCCTTGAATTAAATTGTGAATTAAAATCGAATTTAATCTTAAAAACTACTTGGAAATAATTAATTAATTCATTTTGAATTAATTAGTTGGAGAAGTTCAAGTTAGAAGTTTTTCTGAAGTCATGCAAGAGGTATCCCTTAAATTAAGGAGATAAGATTGAGTTATATTTGAGTTGTAATTTGTTAACTCGGTTTACTGAGTTAAGTCCAATTAAATTAGTTCCAAACCGTTTGAGGAACTAATAGAGAGTTAACAGTCAGTTGATGAATGCATGCACTCAACTAGTGTACTCCAGTTAACTGAAGATTCCCTCATCAGAAACTCATGCATGTCTATTCTGAGAAAGATCCAGTTGAGATTAAAGTCAAGGACAATGTACTATCAGTTTCATGTGTTTTCTTATAAAGAAAACTCATGCATGCATTCAAGGAATCATTCCTTGAGGATTGCGCAGTTTTGATAGTGTGTTAGATCAGATTTTTCCACTTGGTTGAAGGAGACCATCCACAAGGAACGTCGCAAGGAAATAGGAGCTTGGAGGGTAGAGAGGAAGGCTAGAGAGCAGCCAAGATTGCTTGTGAGCATCTGTGAGGATTGTACTGAGAGTTGGCTAGCTGTGAGAGCTAAGGCTTTGTATAATCCCTATGTATTTCCACCTTGTATGATAATACAAATAGTGGAGTTTTTAGCTGAGGCTTTCCCCAAAGTATTTTCATGTGTATTGTGCATTGATTCTTCTTCTTCTGGTTATATTGTTCAGCTCGATCTTTAAGCTTCCAAAAATTGACAGTAGAAGTAGGTTATATTATTTTGCTTTGATTCATATTGCATTATCGGGTTGACCTACACAAGTTTTTCTACAATTTTTCGATATTTTATTAAAGGAACTATATCTTATCCATTTTTGTGGGAGATAAAATTTGTTACCGTATTCATTTTAGGTCATATGGCATTTTCCACAACATTGATTGTGTCCGGGAAATTGTAGGATGTATTTTAAGCTTTTATACTTTTATATACAAGTTTTTCTTTGTCAAATGTACAAGTTTGGGAATGACCTATATGCTTATGAATGCAAACATGGGAACATGCATTAAAGCAACAATATTTGTGAGCTTTGTTGTGTTAGTTTTCCAGGAACATAAAATGAATTGTAGGTGCAAGAATGAAAAGATGGGCATACATATAGAAAGAGGGACATGCATGAGTGTGAGTTAGAAAAGTTTACAGGTATAGGCATATGTTGTTTTTTGGATTGTATATACAAATACGAAACAATAACATTTTGAAACAATGGCAAGCTACTTATATGGGTTAATGCTCATATGTTGTCTATAAATATAATTTGGGAAATAGAAGACTAAAAGGGAGTGACCTATAAAGTTATAGTGTTTGGAAGGCTATTTGTGTGAGTGGTGGTATGAGTCAAGAACGAATTTGAAATTAGTTTGTGTTGCATTAACATGAAATTTCAAGACACTCAAAGCATTAACAACCGCACCTACTATTTTGCCATTTGAAAGGGCCTGCTAGTTGTACTTTCAATTGCACAATGATATTTTCAAAAACTCGAGTCTTTGTTCATAGGTTTCACTTAAGATGAGCCTTCAAGGATGAATCTAAGATAGATAAAAAAATGGTTGAGGTTAGTGTTTGGAGTTGTGGATTATGCAAGTAAAAAAATCCAATGGGAATGAAGCTAATGACCACAAATTGCACAAGGAAAGGTGCATTCACAATCTTAATTAAAAAGTTGCAAGGAAACCATGAGAAGTGTGACATACGATGTAGTTTTTGAAAGGAGACAAGAGACAAAGAGATGCAACAATGTTTGGCTTCATTAATTAGTTCATTTTCTAGTTTATGAAGCAAGAAAAAGCAACAATAACATCATTACTAAAGGCAATGTCTGAAAGAAACCTAAAGAAAAGAAACAAAATGCATCCCCGATAATGAAAATGGCAATTATGTTTATGGAGCAAGAAGTCAACCTAAAAGAGGTAAAACTGGGATTGGAAATTTAAAACGATATATTCATTGCAATTATTTATTAGAAAATGGGAAGACAAAAATATTCTAACAACAAAGGAAATGGCTTGCAAAAGTAAATGAGATACGAAAAAATTTCAGAATTTTGAGTTAAAAATCATAAATGGAAATGCATGTTCACTATGTATTCCAATGGTTGCACTTTCTGAGAATTTTTGTTGTCATTCATGGCCATTCACGGGAATCACGTGGACATTGATAGATAACATTATGTTATTTATTCAATGGCTAAAAATGATCCTGCCTACCTGTGATTTGTGAACTGTGAAGCAAGTGGGATAATTGTTACCTGTGGCCTTACATCAACCCATAGTTGTGAGTTTTTAGTTGCTAGGACACTTGGACTATTCTTGTTTCACCAGTGGGGGATGTTGGTTGTTGAAATTGTCTTGTTTTATCCTTACCCTAAATTATCTTACTTTAACCTTTGTTCTATGACCTGAACTAAGCCTTTCACATATGTTTTTGGTTCCTTTTAAAGAATTTTTGGATATTCGTTATGTAAGCTTATCATATATTAAAAAGGTTAAATAGGTTTATGTTTTTTCATGTAACTCATTATTCACATTACCTTATGGTTTGACAAGTAATGGTCATTAATCAAAGTCAAAGTGGTTGGTAGAGGACCTCGATATTCCTGTACTCACTACGGTTCCTGCACTAGATTGGGACAACCGACTGATTTGATGAAGATTAGCTCCAAGTGCATTATAGTTGTCAAGAGGAAATGGCGCGACCATTAAAGACTTGTCTCATTTCCTATATAGGGTTTGGGGTGTTATGAAGTTTCCACAGATGGAGGCCGGCCACCTGTTGCTACATTTTTTGTTAGCCATTCAATACGACCGTGATCCAATGAAAACATGGATAAGTTAGGGTTTTGTAATAGCACATGCTAGCGATACTTTCAAAGACTTTGGTATTTTTGTATTTTTGAAGATCTGTATCACCACAACCCTGGGTTGGATCCATCATTTTGTAATGTATACCTACAAAGACTTTATGTTTTCTTAATAAAAAGGAGTTAATGCCAGTTTTTATATATCGTTCTTGTTATTTCTTGTAATGGTAACTCTGCTCATATAATTTCAACGTTTCCTTAAGAGGGAAATGAGTTGGTTGGCTATGGCCCAACCAACCCTACTCACTTTCCCTATTTTAGTTGTGTGTTAGGTACAAGAATGACTGGTGTGAAGGTTTTTTTCTAATGGTGAGTGTGCATGATTGGTAATGCTCTTGTGTTTATTTTTCTTTCGCTGAGTGATCTCAGATTTGAGGGCTTGCATGTGTTGAGTATTTTTTTTTTCTTTTTTGTCAAAGAATTTTTTTGTATACTTTCTTAAAACACAACAATATGTATTTTATATGAGAAACTTCCTCTTGAATAGTTTTTGGAATAATGGTTAGGGTTGCAGGGTTTGATCATTCAAGTTTTGTTTAAAGATTTATTTCTTTACAACAAGCATACTCTAATCAAAACACATATATTGTAACTATGTAGCGATGTTAATCGTCCTGTGTAAACTATTATGTTTAAACCATATTCCTTTCTTCAATAAATATTTGCAAACTGAAGTTTTAAGTACAAGAATCATTGGCTATCACTTTTCAGGTTCAGGATTGTAAGATAGATCTTTTTATTCGATGATTGAATTCATTTATACACAAGACGTATTCAACATAGTGATAAATGTTCAGAGAGGATATGAGTAAAGAATATTTTAAGTGGTGATATTTTATTCAAACGCAGTAGTTCACTATTTGCACTAAGATTGATAAAACCACCATTGACTTTCACAATTTATATTTACGAATTGTAATTTACATTTGATTTGGTATTTCTTTCATTATCCCCTGATTTGAAGCTTTCCTTTTTGCACTTGTTGATTTCATGCTTGATGACACAACATTTTGATTCATAGATTAAGGGATGTAAGACTATTGAGTGTAGATTTATTCTGGTACAGGAACAAAGTGGTTCTAGTAAAGGAACAAACTTGTTATGAGTAAGAGAATAGGATTGTTCTGGTACAGGAATAGGGTCTCTCTGGTACATGAACATAATTAATAAAACATAGAACATAAACTTACTTTGTTTTCTCAACACTAGAACTTAAATATAGGAACAAATTTGAATTCTTTCAAGTTTTTATTAAGTGGCATGCTTTATTTATTTCAACAAAGTCTTTGATTATTGTTTATGAGTGAATCTGTTTCTAAAGTAGAGCGTGTCAGAAATTATATATTACAGAGCAATGGAACACATAAAATATTGCAGAAATATAAACACAGAAAATGCATAAAACAAGAGAGACAAGAATATACGTGGTTCACTCAATTTGGGCTACGTCAACGGAGAAACTGTCATTCCTTCCTTTTATATTATCCAACAAACTGAAGAGATACAACCTAAAATAGATCTGTTGTAATTCCCTCTTCACTCTCACACAATCTCCTCTCTCTTTCTCACACAAAATACAAATATACATGCATTCTAGGGCAAAAAACCCTAAATTAAACATAACCTCTACCATCAGATCTTCGCCTAATGAACAACTCAGATTGACTACGAAATTACAACATTTTACAAGGCAATTTTACATCTATTTTTTGTAGCCGCCCCCCCTGGACCCCCCTTGCATCATACATTTAATTGAGGTTAAAAACTATAATATTAGCATCTCACAACATTTGACCTTAAGAAATAATACAACAATTCTTTTTTTTTTCCCTAATAGATAGTTATAATGAATAGTTAAAATGGCACACATAAAATTTAGGCTAGAGAAAAGTTAGCGTTTTTTTTTTTATTTTTTTTTTTGTTTTTTTGTTTTTGTTTTTGTTTTGTTTTATTTATTTATTTTTATTCAGGAAAAAGAAAGTATAGATAAGATATTTTGAGTAATGTCCAACAATGACTTAAAGATAGATCAATCATAATGTATTTCAATACACACAATAGTAACAAGCTACCACAATGGCAAGGAAAGTTTTATAAGTTAAACCATGTAAGGACAAAGATAAGGTAGAAGAAGCAAAACTTTTTTGTATGAGAGAAGTAGCAAGCCATGTTGAAAATGGCAACAAGAAATGCTAAAAATAGCACTGCTAAAAATAACAATTTGAGTACCAGTGTTGGATTGGGCATCAGGGAATGAAAAATGGAAGTGCTAAAAATAGAAGTTCTATTTTTAGCAGTTCGGGATGGATTCCTATTTTAGTTAGTCCCTGGACTAAAAATAGGAAGTAAAATTCGAATAGTTGTAATATTGAGTTGTAATCAATTGACTTAGTTTAACTTAGTCAAGTCTAGTTAGATTAATTTAACAGTGTGTTAAATTAATGAGAGTTCAGTTAGTTAATGCTTGCATGCATGTAACTACTGTATTTCAGATAACTGAGTATTCATTCATGGATAACTCATGCATTTCAATTCAGACAAAGACCTAGTTGAGATAAGAGAAGGGACAATGTACTATCAGTTGGATGAATATTTTTCCTATAAAGGAAGCTCATCCATGATGAGGATTTATCTCCTTTAGGACTGCGCAGTTGGATCAGAGGTTGGTGAGTGTGTGAAGAGGCAAATTCACACAAGTGGCTGCACTAGACCCTAATCAACATTGCGCAAAGAAATAGGAGGCTTGGAGGGCAGACCAGAGGTTAGAGATGGAGCAGTTGTACTTTATTGGACCTAAAAAGCCATGGCAACCTCGGTCGTCAATGGGAAATCAAGGTATGTTTCCGGATCCATCTCAATATTTTAGTAATTTTAATATGGGTCCCCAGTCCATGCCTTATCCGACCATGTGGCCCCGGTACCAGCTTCCACCTTGGCAGTAGTGGGCTCCTCAAGCTAGTTTGAGTTCCTCGTGGGCTCTAAACTGGCGGGGACCTTCTCCTCCTGGGCAGTTTCCCTAGTCAATTCCACAACAACAACTTCAGTTACCCTCTAATGTGCCTCCTGGTAATCAACCTGTTCATCCCCAACTTCCCATCCAACCCAATCCAAATCCTAACAATAAAGGGGCTCAACAAGCTGACACCCTCAACTTACCTTCATACAACATCTCTACTGCAAAATTCTATGAGATGAATTTATGATCTCGGCGGACACTAGATGCTCAACCCTCACCAGTTATCATTGAACAAATTGACAGTGAGGAAAAGGAACCACAAATGGTTGAAGAGGAATCAAACCGAGTCAACAAAAATCATACACCTCCTCAACTGCTAGTTACTCAAAAACACCAAGCTGAATCGCCCTATCGAGAAAGGTTGGCTTTGAGTAAACAAACCCTCAAGCTGAGTTCGACCTGTTAGGGGAGTTACAAAATTTATTTGTCAAGATTCCCCTGCTGCAAGCTATGAGGGACGTACCTATATACACAAAAACTCTTGGGGAATATTATGCTAAGAAGCCTAAAAAGAAATCAAGAGACCCACTCACCATTCATGTAATTGGGAAGTTATCAGATTTTATGATGGGAAGGTCCATGCCTGTAAAGTATGGGGATCTCGAGAACCCAATTTTAACTGTGCAAATTAATGGGGTAGAAATTTCAAATGTACTGGTAGATTTTGGTGCTGCCATAAATGTCATAACTGCGGAATAAGTTTTTCTATGCACCCATCACATATACATTAAGGAGGACTATCGTCCTGTGAGGATACCCAAGAGGAGAATGAACCCCGCTCTAAAAAACATTGTTAAGGAAGAGCTTCAAAATCTGCGAGACGTGGGATTTATCTACCCCATTTCAGACAGCCAATGGGTTTTCCCATTGGTAATGGTCCCTAAGAAAAACGGTAAATGGTGGATATGCGTGGATTATAGAGAAATAAATAAGGCAACTCAGAAAGACCATTTTCCATTACCATTCATTGACCAAGTCTTGGATACGTTGGTTGGGAATAAGTTTTTCTCCTTCTTGGACGGATTTAGCAGGTACAACCAGATCCATATAGCTCCTGAAGATCAAGATAAGACCACTTTCACATGCCCTTGGGGAACGTTCGCATACCGGATCCTCCCATTTGGCCTCTGTAATGCACCTACAACATTCTAGAGGGCAATCTTGGGGATTTTTTCTAATCTGATGGATGATAGTTTTGAGATTTATATGGAAAATTTCACGGCATATGGAGATTAATTCGAAGAAGCATTGAGGAAGCTAGGAAAAGTTCTTGAAAGATGCAAGCAGGTGCGTGTCTCTTTAAGTACGGAAAAATGCCATATGATGATGAGCAAAGGAATAGTCTTGGGACACTTGCTTTGGGTTGTAGGAATCCGGATGGATCCAGCTATGATAAAGGTAATACAACATTTTCCAATACCCAGAACACCCACACAGGTACGTAGCTTTATCGGTTGCGACTGGTTATTACAGGCGCTTTATAGAAAATTTTGCTAAGACATCACATCCGCTTTTTCAATTACTCACAAAAGACGCAGACTTTGTGTGGACAAATGACTGTGATGCAGCCTTTTTGAAGATCAAGGAATTGGTATGTAGCGCTTCGATCCTTTGAGGGCCAGACTAGGCATTACCATTCATATTCATGCTGATGCTTCGGAGACAACAGTTGGGGCAGTTTTGGGGTAGCAAGTGGATAAGGTACCATATGCAGTTTACTATGTTAGTAAGAACTTGGTTCCTACTGAGTTAAACTACACATCGATTGAAAAAGAATTCCTTGCTGTCATCTACGCCATCAACAAGTTTTGGCACTATATCACTGGTTACCCCACCTTTTTGCATACTGATCATGCATGCAGCCATCAGTTACCTAATGAATAAACCCGTTACTCCTGGTGGTATTACAAGATGGCTTTTGCTACTTCAAGAATTTGACATTACCATAGTAGATAAACTAGGGAAGGACAACGTGGTCGCTGATTTTATGTCTAGGTTAGAAAATAATGCCGAAGGTACATCTATCGAAGATAGATTTCCATCTGAATATCTCTTTGCAATTTCCGCTAACACTCTGTGGTATGCAAATATTTCTTACTATCTTGCTACAGGGAAGGTACCTCGTCATTTGTCATATAAGGATCAACGGAAAATTATTCATCATACTACCTGATATTCATGGATGGCAAGATACCTCTTTCATACAGGGGTTGATCAACAGATTTGGTGATGTGTATCAGAGGATGATATCTATGAGATATTGAAGGCTACCCATGGTGGACCTTGTGGAGGACATTTTGCGGAGAAAAGAACAGGCCACAAGGTGCTGTAATTGGGATACTACTGGCCTTCTATCTTTCGCGATGCTAGAGATTATGTCCGAAGATGTGACACCTGTCAATAGATGGGACAACAAATCAGATGAAATTCCATTACAACCCCAGATAGTCCTTGAACCTTTTGAGAAGTGGGCCATCGATTTCGTTGGGCCCTTCAACCCACCTTCTCACTAGAAGGTTCACATCCTGGTTTGCACTGATTATGTGACTAAGTGGGTGGAAGCCAATGCGGTTGCGAAAGCAACAGAACAAGTGGTTGCAGATTTCCTTTTTGAAGATCTTTTTTCCCGATATGGTACCCCAAGAGAAATTGTTTCTGATGGAGGAGCATTGTTCACATCCCACATGATAGGGAGGCTTATGCAGAAATACGGGGTTAAACACAGAGTGACAACTCCTTATCCCCAAGCGAATGGACAGGTAGAAAGTACAAACAAGGTATCAGAAAATATCTTGACAAAAACTATAGCAAGTCATCGCCGAGATTGGTCGCAAAAAATTCCAGAAGCTCTTTAGGAGTATAGGATTACATGGCAGAATACAATCGGGTTTTCACCATTTGAGCTAGTCTATGGGAAGTCTCCCTTGTTTCCAGTAGAGTTCGAGATCAATATGCCCAGAACGGCTTTGGAAGTGGGGTTAGACTTATCAGAGGCCCAAAAACACCGACTGGAACAACTCAATGAGTTAGACGAGATTCGTTCTGTGTATGTCCAGAGAACCACTACTATCCAACAACAAAGAATGAAATGGCATGATAAATTTATCAAGAATAAGGTGTTTCATACAGGGGACTAGGCATTTCTCTATGACTCCCGGTTCAAAGATTTTAAACGAAAGCTTCACACTCGTTGGATGGGACCCTATGAAGTGGATGATGTATTCGACAATGAAACAGTCAGATTGGTTATGACAGATGAAAATCGTACTTCCTTCCTAGTGAACAGACAATGTCTGAAGTTATATCACCATCCAACTTCTAAGGATGCCTTCATTAAACATCTTTCTGATACGTCATGTTTAATGGTTGTTGGTGTAGAGAACACTCTTTCTACCTTCTGTTAATATATATATATATGTTGTTACTACTTACTTGTTTGTCTTTTGCAGGAATAAGAACCGAATTATGGCTAGGAGAAACTGAGAAATTTTCCAAGTAACAGTCGTTGTTGTTACTCCGCCGGTGTTGTTACTCTACCGTTGTTGTTACTCTGCCAGTGTTGTTACTCTATCGTTTCTATTACTCCGTTGGTGCTGTTACTCCGTCGTCGTTGTTACTCTATTAGCGTTGTTACTCCGCCGTTGCTGTTACTCCACCGATGTTGTTACTCCACCGTTGTTGTTACTCCGCCAATGCTGTTACTCCGCCGTTGCTATTACTCCGCTAGTGTTGTTACTCTGTCGTTGTTGTTACTCCGCAGGTGGTGTTACTTCGTCGTTGTTGTTACTCCATCGATGTTCTTACTCCGTCGTTGTTGTTACTCCGTCGCTGCTGTTACTCTATCATTTTGTTACTCCACCGGTGTTGTTACTCCGTCGGTGCTATTACTCCGTCGTTGCTATTACTCCACTAGTTATTTTTGTTGTTACTCCACCGCCAAGTAGGTGGTCAGGTATGCCTTCATTGACTCTTACAAATTTAATTAAAATATTCCAAAGAACAGACCAGTACGTGCCGCAAACAACCGCATTTTAGTTGGGGGGTGGGGGGTCCCGTCATAACTAAACGACGACATACCTAAAATTGTAATTATATTACATCATTACCAAATCTAATGCGAACCGAAACCAAAAATATTGCGATTTTGTAATCATGATTTTGATGCATTGGAATTTGAAATCGTAAGCCAAAAACGTTATCGGTCATTTCCCCAGTATGTTGTATTCAATCACCATAATCATTCACTTGTACTACCATACCCTGCCATTATTTACTGTGTTTTTTGAGGTGTACCAGTCATTATTACCATTCTTTTACCTCATGGCCACCATGCTAACATTATTGCCATCGTCAGTTTGGATTGCTATTATTCTCCCCCTGTTAGGATATTCTGACACATAGGAAATAGTTAAGTATAACTTGGTCTTGTGTAGAGTTAGGTAAAGTGTGTTTCTTTACTATGTACCTTTGTAACTTACAATCCGGTGTACACGATATGTAGTGATCCAACGGTTCATTCTATCCTCGGTATTACCAACACTTGATCTGTGGCTTAACACCCGATTGGTCCATGATCTCTATTTAGAGAGCATGGAGGGTCATTTTTAGGGTAACCGTTCATGAGAGAAGCTTATGTAAATTTTCATTCTTTTATTAATAAATTGCTTGAAGTGGCCGCGTTGGCTAAGGCCATGGATTGTTTCCCTCTTTGAGGGTTTTAACCACGTCACCAATACTAGTGTATTGATCTGTGATCTGTTTGTGAGTGGTGTCCTTTGGTGTTCTATCTGAGGAACTTACCCTGTAAATTCCTACACCCCCTACCAACCGCCTGTATCCATCGTGTCGATCCAGTTCCTACAACGATGGGTGGGTTGGTTGTGCACCATGAGCTGGAGGATACGACAATGGTCCGAAATAATCGGGAAGTATGGCATGTTTTTGAAAATGCAGGGTGGAACATCTATCTCGACATGTTGCAGGGGTTTAATGAGGCAATTGCGATTGAATTTGCACTCAATTTAGAGTAAGGGAGCTCTTGGGTCTGGGGGATAGAAATTCCTGTTATAGAGGAAACCATTGTAGAGGTCAGTGGGCTATCCCAACAGGGGCAGAGATGGTTTTCGCGAAGAACCTCCCTCCCGGAGTTCCCTGAAGCATTTTTGCAAGCCAGAGAGAATGTTTTTCAGAAAGGTCGGGGGTATGACTTGAATTCATTACCACACCCATGGGGTGAGGTAGCAGGTTTTGTAGTGAGATACATAACTTGCAAGGGGAGGTATACCACTGTGTTTAAATATCATTTCAGAATGTTGGCTCACCTCTGGTTCCCACAGTCGAAAGCCTTCTCCTTGAATATGTCGTTCTTCCTGTTAAAAAGTCTCCAGATGATGGCGCAATCTGCTCGGCGTTCACAACAAGTTGCGGTAGTCATTACCAACCATGGGTTGGTCCGGCTGTTAGTTATGCATGCAATCGATTGACTTCAAATCCCATGGGAAACATTCCGGGATTCTACAGAGGAAGAGATAGCAGCTACTAGAGCCACTAGAGAAGAAGAGTCGAAAGCGATGGAGGAAGAACCCAGAGGAGAGGACGAACACATAGACCAAGAAGAACCAGAAGAAATGGAGATGGAACCCAAGGGGCTGAAACAAAATCGGGAGCGTGAACCGGAGAGGATAGTCGAGGCTGCCCCACAAGAATAAACCTCGACCAAAGAACCATTGGAAGAAGAAGTGTTGTAGCAAGGGGCCGATATAGAAAGGGTCACAAGCACCACGACCGAGGCTGTCTCACAAGAACTGGCCTCGACTATGGAGCCAGTGGAGCAAATCAGCAACGCTATAACAAGATAAGAGGTACCACATCAGGATGAGGTGGAAGAATTCGTTAATATTGCGGCCGGGGGTGTCCCACAAGGACCACTCTCGACCGTGGAACCGATGGAGGAAGATGAACCAGGACGAGAGGGGCCCGAAGCTGAAAGAACCGTGGGGCCAATAGAAGGAGAGGCTATAGGTATAATGGACGGAATTGACATAATGATGCAAGAATCCATTTTTATCAATGTCGTCCTGGAAGAAACAGTGCCAGCATCGTCTGATCAAGAATTGTTGGATACGGAAGGTGGTGTTACACAAGAACCACCATCAACCCGTCCAGCCCTGGTATGCAGAAGAATTAGATGTTGAGACTGATGCTGCTCGACAAGAACCAACGTTAACCTCGGAACGGGGGACTGCACAGACAGGGGTTTTAACCCAGAGCAAAGATGTTGCAGACAGAGTGAAAGAGCTCGAGGTCACAGCCGGGGACGAGATAGATCAGGGGGGAAAATTATTTCAATTTTCCTCTTACTTCTCCATTCCAAAAGGGGCGAGGGTGTCTCGCTCTTCCCGACACACAGGGGAGGATGTTGTCGTTCCACCGATTTTGAAGTTTGATGGGTCGAATAAGGGACCAACTGCCACAAGTTTGTTGGCCGCAAAATTCCAGAGAGACCTTTCCCAGGAACCCAAAAGAGAGGAAGAGACAGGTGTTTCTGAAACAAGGGAACATG
>APFE030724108.1:0-15255 GCA_000404065.3 Pinus taeda
GCATCAACAAAGTCTCCAAGCAACAAAATGATAAATAAAAGATGAAAAATAATGTAACTGTCAAGTTAGCCTTGAATATATTGAAGTCAACCTAAAATAGGATGGACATGCCTCTATTTATAGAGGTTGATGACTACTCATTTGGCAAACAACTCTATCTGAAATTCACATGCAAGAAGAGGAATAGGAGGACACAAGAAAGTTGAGACAAAAAGGTTGCAATAAGAGCAAGACAAGGAGACAAAATAACGAACATAAAAATATTGTTATTAGGGCATCAACAAGGAGACACGTGAGAAAGAAAAGGATCTATCCGTGTTCAAGTACAACAGGAAATCATATCTTTGTTTTTGGGCTAACATACAATGTCTATTAGTCCTCCCATCTAGCAAAGAAGGAAGAAAAATAAAGTGAAGAAAAGAGCAATGTTCTAGGGTTTCTCTCCACACATTTCAAAACCTCAGCAAGATAAACTTTTGTAGATTCAACAATAGTGAAGGGCAACAACAGAAGAATCCTCATTCAAATTTGCATTGAGGTCTATAGGGTATCCAAATAAGAGTGAAGAAGGTTCTCTTTATAGCGAAGTAGAGAAGCCCTTATATAGTAGGGTTTCCTAACCGAGACAAGCAGTAGAAAAGGATGAAGTACTAAGGAGTAGAAGTGTTGAAGGATAGAGGTCCATGTGCTGGAATTGATAGTGAATAAAGAGGAAGAATTTTAATTATGCTTTGATGATATCCTAGTCAAGAATGTAGGGTTTGGCAATTGTTCAAATAAGGAGCTTCATAATAGGAAAATTTACAAAGAATTTTCCTCTCAGAGTGGAAAGGGTTTGTCCCTCACAAAAAGCCAAACTTTGTGTTCTTGTTATTTTATTTTCATAGTAGTTTGATGAAGAACACACATTAATAAGCAAAAGAGGATAAATTGTAAACATAGTCCACAAATTGTTATCAAGTAATGAAGAATCATCAGAATGCTATTTTGCCCTAGATTCTTCAACAATTTCTACTTCTTTTATTTAACTCCTTTGCAGAGTCACATTTATAGCTCCTCCTTTTTTGTGGTTTACTTATCCCTATCATAGACTCTTAATTAATGAACTTATTTTAAAATTGCATTCATGAGATCAACACTCTACTTTCTTAGCCTTGGTGTCAACATGCTTTTTATTCTTTTAACTCATTGCTTCTTTCGTTGCATTTACACATTACTGAGTTATTCAATTGTGAGGATCAATGGTCCTCAACTGCCCATTATAACCATTGTTTTATTATTAATTTATGGGAACACTGTCACTATTTGTCAACATAGGTCCATGGATATTCAACTAACCATTATGTGCATTTATCCCTCGAATTAACTGATTTACACTTGTCTCATTATGTCATTTCTAAAGAGACACATTTGTTCTACGATCACAAACCTTCATAATTATTTTTTCGAGATTAGCTTCATTGTCAAATATTATGTCATGGAATTTTTGTAGGGATCTATAACTAAGGAACCTCCATCCATTAAACTTTTCCTTTCACTTTTGTTTATCATATCTGTAAGTCAATAGCTCAAAAACCCTAACTCCTCTTACTTTTCGTGGATTATGTCCGTAAGTAGTTTTATAATTTAAAAATATAATTATGGTCTATTTTTACCTCAAAGTTTTCCTTATTCAGACATTTGGGACCCAACAAAACTACCAAATTTCATGAGTTAGTTTATTCTTACAAAATCTTTCTTTGTTTCTAGATAGTTGGGATCAAAACTCATAAGCCCTATCCCTTCATCATGGCTGAATTTATTTGTAAACTCTTTATTGTGGACTGCATATTAAAGGGTCTCATTGTAGAATTTCTTTATGCTACCTAGATTTGTTCATTGCCTCACAACCTTAATATTAAATTAAATTTTTGTACATTGTTTCGTTATATTGCTTGTATTGTCAATAATTTTTTTCTTCTACTTAGTACTTTATTTTCCCTAGGACCATCTCTTATGGTGTTGTAAATATAATTTTAATGGGTTATAAAGAAAAAAGAATACTTAGGATTTAAAATTTTATCGCCTTCCTTACTACAGGGCTTTTAGACATTATTCATTATAATATTATATTTAGAAACCCTAAAATAAACCTTACGACACTACTACCAAACTTATGGGTTTTATAATAGTTTCATTAACATTACTACTATAGAAGCTTTCAAACACAACACTTCTATTAGTTGTTACACTTGCAATGTAAATTACTTTTGTAATAGTTTTGATGTTAGAAGAGATGAATGTTGGTATTGGTCTATTTTCATGCATCTATATGCTTATAAAATTAAATTTTGCATTATTTGGAATCTTTTGCTTCTTTTTACTTCTTTCTTCCTTATACCAGTTTGAGGATTCTGGATGAGAACTAACCCCACAACTTGCTCAACTGTTCTGTTGTTATTTTTCAAAATCAAGATTGTTGTCTCGGTTGTTGTTTAGTCATATTAGCCTAGTAACTAACTTGGGTTCACAATTTTTAATTTAAATTGAATGACAATTTACAACTAATATTTATTGAATAATATTTAATTTTTACTTGAATATAGATATACAATTATAAAAATGAGAACATTTACTCCTAAGATAGAATTAAACAATGCACTACGCAGAATAATTCTTGAATACTTATACTTTTTCCTTAACTTCTTGAACGAACCACAAAATCATTAGGAAAAATAGTGCCCCAACCAAGCAATGAGTACAATATCCATTAATAGATCTCCCTTTGATCTAGTTTTCACTTCTAGCCAATTTGTATGAAAAGAAACCATAACATGTTTGTTCTAAGACTTTCCTTGACTTGTACCAAGTCTTTGTATAGGAATTTGACTGAGCACCCAAGCTTCAGTTTGGGATTCAATTAGCCGAATTTCTCAAGAATCCTTTACTTGGGAGTGTGCTACCCCCCTCAATAAAGTCCTAGATAATCACAAGCATACAACTAAATTATCATCTCTTTGATCTCCTCTAACCACGTAGTAAATTCAAAAGGTTGACTAAGGCTTTCATACCTCTGGCCCTCTTGGATCCCTTTTCTTTAACTGAGATTATTCATCTCTAGGTAGAGAAGTAACTACCTTCTAATTTTATGGAAAGTGAACACTCTCATATAACACTTTTTTCCCCTAATTTTATGGCTCACCACATTAATATTATTTATAAAAATAAAATAAATGCTTATGTTTGTTAACCATTCATACTAGTCCTTCAATATGTCCCACATTCTTTACTGTATTCCTCACATGTTGGTGGCTTAGATATAGTTACATTCTGATACCAAATAAGAAATATATAAATAACTTGTCTTAATGAATCAAAATAATGTTATATATGTAAATACATCAATAAATCATGAATATACAAAAATCATCTCATCTAATATGTAACTAGTTGAACAAATATCTCAACACCACATCAAAATATAGTCAGATAATATATTTGGACAAATTAGATATACCCAAATCCTAATCAGTAAAATTCTTAAACAACTAATAATCACACATGTAAAAACACACTCTAACACTTACATTAGTTATAATCCTCTAAATATATTAACAATGATATGATATTTCTTAGTATATATAAAGGTAGCTTCAAAATCAAACAATTACTTACATACTAGTATTATGACTAAAATGATCTTCATTACATTTGTTTCATATCTTTAATTAAATAATATGAAAATAATATTATAAAAAATGAATGATGTAAATAACCAATTAAGTTATATATAATATAAATTAAATAAAAAAATAAAAAAATCCTAGATTAACCAATAATACAATATTGTTAGCTTTCATTAGGATGTATCATCGTGATAAATGTAATACACATGAAAACCATTTTCTTACTCTACTCTCCCAATCTATAAATTAACATTTTTAATAACCATTATACTTTTGGTGCAGAGAAGAAATTTTAATGAAATAAAGTTGCGAGGTATATCAAAATTTTCACTATGGATAGTTATATATGACAATGGCCATAATAATTTCGTTTAAATCTTGGAAAATTTTAGGGTTAATATTCCATAGGTGGGCTAATTTTCCATGATTTTTCCAAAAAAGAAAATATTATCCAATTTCCATTATTTTATAAAAAATATTTCCCTTAGTTTTAGAATATATAATTATTTTACCCCACAAAATGGCCACATTATATAGAGAGTATATATAAAATCATTATAAATTTGAACCAATTTTACAAATACATCAATTAAACATTTTCTAGTTTGCATGTTAGGGACTAGTGAGATTTTCCAAGCTTTTTAAACTTCAATATAATTTTCCATCCTTAAAATTTTCCTTAGTTCCAAGACTCTCCTTGACCCATACGAGGTCTTAGTATAGGAATCTCAACTAAGCCCCCAAGCATTATTATTGGATCCCACTAGCCATTCAATTCAAGAATCTTTTACCTGGTAGCATGCTGCTACCCTCTATTTAAGGTTTGAAAACTTACAACTTAATTATCCTCTCTCAGACCTCCTCCAACCAAGTACCAAATTAGGAAGGTTGCCACAAATTTCTTCCCTATCGCCCTGTTCGCTCACTTTTCCCTAACTGAGATTATTTATCTCTAGCAAGAGGAGTAACATCCTACTAACTATTGGGTAAGTCGAAACTCTCATTCAATGCTTATTCACTTAATTTTGTGGTTGGTTATAGTTAATACTATTTATAAAAATAAAATAAACACCTATATGTTTGTTAGCAGTTCATACTAGACCTTCTGTACGACCCATAATCTACTCAGTCTCTTTAGTAAAAGTAAATAAAATAATTACAAGTTATTGATGGGTGTTACATATTCCCCCTTTTGAGTGAAGCACCATCCTGGTTGTTTTCTTCTAGCACTTCAAAACATGGAGGGATATGCTTCATGCATAAAATTTCCATCCTCCCAAATTGCCTCTTTCGGGTTAAATTTCCTCCACAACACCTTAACCTAGGTGATAACTTACTTTCATCACACAATTTCCCTCTAATCAAGAATGCACATAGGCTCAACTACGATTACCCCATCCGGTTTGACCTACACCCAACGTCATTATAAAAATCATTAGTGTTCCATGAATCATTATTTAAGAAAAATATATCTATCTATTGAGCTATATATATAATCATTTCAAGCTTTATTACAAGCACCACCAGTTCTTATTTATATAGCAATCAAGGGTCATCAACATGCCTCACAACCTAATCAAGGGTTAGAAACTTGCACTCTCAAAGAGTTAGTAGAATCATTGTAAGCTTTAAACAATAGAAATAAATCCCTTTTTACTTACCCAGTGGATATGACAATTGATAAATATACCACTATGCAGTTCTACTATAAATTTCAAACCATGGAAGCTGAAATTCCATATTTACATCAAGATAATTATATTTTAGAAATTATTTATTGTTCTTGTTGTTTATGATAGATGAAAACCGTTGTATTACTGTACTTGGTAGCATTATTATGCTTCTAGTTTAATTTCAAATGTTACATATGCATTAGTCATGCATGAGTAAAGTTTAGGATTACTTCCGTTTCCTTCCATATTAAAGGTGGCTATATTTTTTCTACCTTTTCCATGTACATTAAGTTATGCCTATCTTGGGCCACTTTTCTATCTCCTTTTCCTAGGAATCCACTTTGTAGCACTTCTTTAATTTTGGCCCTTTTCCATCCTGCATTACATGTGTTGATGAGATTTATACACAATTTTTCTTTTTGTATTGTCACAAGATATCCCCCTTTTGCATTCATATTCATGTTAACTATCTCACACTCACTATGTTAATCTACTATAGATCTCTTCTTATATATTGGTTCACAACATGTTATTCACTTCATTCAACAACATGTTATTCTAATAAATTTGACCTCTAGGATCATGTGAATGTTAATAGACAATAATTTTATCCCAACATGAGAATAACCAACTATCTTATTATACCACTCATATAGTAATTATACTTGTTACAATAATCTCCTTCTCTTTTATTCTTAAGTTCAAGAACTATTTCCTTACCTTGTCCCCATTATTGATTAAGGTGATTTGGGTTACATGTGCCGCAACTATGCGGTCCTTCCTCATTCTGTATTCCCCACCTATTAGCTACCTAAACACAACATGTTAGTTTGTTTGTCTTGTCATATTAATTTTGTATGCATATTTTCATTCTAATCAATCATTTGACCAAACATCATTTGTGTATATTGAAGTCATATTGACGTTCATTAACATACTTATCTAAGGTAACATTAAGTATTGGCATGCTTCCCTTTCCATGTCAACAGGAATAGGTCACCCTTTTTCAATAGGATATTAGAATTTTCTCTATGATAGTTTTATTTTTTTCTTAAAATTATTATATGCCACATTTCCTTAGTACTTTACCTGGTTATCTTCTAGTTTCTAATCACATTTTTTTATTATCTATATCAACCATCAATCCTTTTCATAAGAATTAGTACAATAGACTCCTCAGCGTGTTTAATATACACACCCACTTTTGCGTGTATCTTATCATGCCTATATATACATGTCTTTCTATGTTGTCATTTTCTTGCTTATGCTATTTTACAAAACATTAAAGAAAAAACATTAGACCATGAACAACCAGGTTTAGAGTTTTCCCCTTGTAGCTTACCATTGTGTGTGTGTGTATATATGTGTATATATATATGCATTTCTACTAGATTGTTCATGGAATCTAACCTGCATCTACTCATGTTTATGTTGTTGTTCCAACTCAAATCAAATCTTTAGATATTAAAATTACAATTCATAGTCATTCAAAATTCTCTTGTCATCTTTATTTCCGCCAAGCTTAACCTATCCAATCGTGAGGTGGTTGTGAAATAAACCAATTAGTGAATCATACCATGTTTTTGTATTACGAGGTTTTAAATCCCAACAAGCTTGGGTCCCCTACATCCATTAGGTACAGGAAACTCAAAATATTTCTAGATTCTTTTTTATATATAATTTTTTTTAGGGCATTGCGTTTCCTTGCTATTAGATTTCCATATTGTTGAAAATTACTCTAATCTTTCTCAATTTATACTTACTATATTTATTGTAAAGTAAATATCTTCTTGACTATCAACAACACTATTTCTAAGTGCTTCTATGTTTATTCTATGCCTAAAATGAAACCATATACTATTATCATGTCAGTTTCAACTAAAAGCCTCAAATATGCTACTCACTTCACTATTTGAAGACTAGTCTCCTTTGCTTCACAAGTTATTATGATAGTTTATCACAACTTACCTCCATTTCACTAGTTTTAAAAAAAGAAAAAATTATTAATTACATGACTTCTATAAACCTCCATGTCGATGGTTGCTTTCATTTATTCTAATATTGTAACATGTATTTTTGTAGCTCCCTTCATGAAGAGAATTTCCAGTGAGAATGTTTATTAAGTCCCTCACCGATTTGTTTAAATCAGTCATTCATATGAGTGAGTTATTACTATACTAGAATTATTTATACCTGAGTTAAGTCCTAATCTTATATTGTCACCACTATTGATGTTTATCATACCATTCCCTAGTACTTAATTTGGTGCAAGGGATTCTGACCGTAAAGTCACCGAGGATAACTCCAATTAACTCATATTGATACATATTCTCGTAATCATAAACGTTCTATTCCCATTCCACTTTGACAAAAGTTATCATTAGGTATGCCTAGATGACTTTTCAGGTATACTAATACACCATAATTTTTTCTTTATGTATTACAATGTTCTCAATCCCATTTATTCCCTTTTCTAATTTCTATATCTTTGTTTCATTTTGTGTATATTCTCTCTCTTTTTCTAAATGTCACATTGGGTTTGCAATATTAAAAAAAAACGTTAAGTTAAGTTATTGTTGTATGTGTTTCACCATGATTCTATAGCCTCTTTCCTTTTCCAACTTCCTTCCCATACACTGGTAAGACCACTCCTCTGTTAGAACTCAAATTTTATTTATAATACCAAATGTTTCGTTCATTCACTCTCTCATATAGGTTATGGGTTATCATCTAATATATCTACAGGGAGGTAGTTTATATGAATCAAGGTATTGTTTTCCAACTGTATCTAGTGAAGCAATTAAGTATTACTTACTTTGGCCTCAACCATATTCTATACACCTTTGTATAGTTGTCTCCTTCCTCAACCATCTATACTAGATGTTTAATTTAAGACATATTTATGATTAGTGATCTTATACATTACGTATCGGAATATAATTTTGAATAAACTAGCAAAATGGTCTTGCAACTAGAAACAGGCAAGCATCATGCAAATAATCCTAAACTTTTCATTGTAATTCAAATCCAACACCCCTCCTTCTTTCTTAAGCATACCTATATGATATTTTGTAATTGTTTATCAATATACAAATAATACCTCACTTTAGTCATACCTGTATATGTATCTTAATTTGTTTAAACATATACTTCCTCATCATTACAAATCATAAGGTTTTCTCTTTACTCACTATCCAATAGTGACAGGATATGATTTACTAATTAGAATGTGTTATTAAATAAATCTTCCAAACAATATTTTGTTCTCCTAGGCACCCAACATGTTGTTCTTGCAAGATTAACACTGGAATTTTATTTTCTTCCTCATCTAGTAGGAAGATTTTAATATGTTATTTTAGTTGTAATCATGCTCATAGGCCTTAGTATTACAACCCGTGGCTCTTATACCACTTGTAACATATACTATATTTTTTATTTTTTTATTCCTAAATAAGTTAGCTTACCTAGAAAAATGTGAACATGTGCAAGGTAATTCTACTTCTTTTACTTAACTCCTTTGCAAAGTCACATATATATCTTTTCCTTTTGTTTTCGTTTACTTATCCTCGTCGCAGGCTCTTAATTAATGAACTTAGGTGTAAAGTCTATGTGTCACATATACACTCTCCTTACTTAGCCTTGGTGTAAGAATGGGTTTTATTACTTTCAATCATCGGTTCTTTCGTTGCATGTACACATTAATGAGTTATTCAATTGTGAGGGTTGATCATGTCCAACTTTGTTTTATTGTTAATTAGTGGGCACACCATCATTGTTTGTCGACTTAGGCCTATAGATAATCTCCTTACCATTGTGTGTGTACATCCCTCCAACTAAGTAATTTACACCCATTTCGTACTCACATTTCTAGAGAGACATTTGCATTACGATCAATAATATTTGAAATTGATTTTTATGTGGACTAGCATTAACCTAAATCTATTGTTATGAATAGTTAGGGTTAGATTGCACAATGATGATTTGAGAATGGTCATTGTGGGAATAATCACCCCCAAATCATGGCTCCCAACAAACTCATTTGATCCTTTGCAATTTGTTCTGAGGCTCTATAGATAAGGAAAACCTTTTGCTTGTTAAGGGTTTTCCTTCGTTGTGTTTAATCATTATCTAGTAAATTGATAGTTTGAAACCCACTCTATGCTTACCTTTTTGTAGATTACGTCCTTTAGTAGATTGATTTAATTCAACAATATAATTACAGGTTAGTGTTTACAATGGAGGTTTCTTCTTTTCTAGGATATTTGGGAAAACCAAAACTCTCGACCTATGATGGTAATTATTTCTATGAATTATTTCTTTGTTCTAAATAGTTGGGATTGCAACTTAGAAGCCTTAGGCCTTGGTCGTTATTGAAATTATTCATAACTATTATTATTTTGGTTGCGTATTAAAGGGATTCATTATAAAACTTTATTTATGCACATAAAACTTGTTCATCCCTTTATGGAAGAGAAAATTAGGTGCTAATATTTGCAGGTGGCTAATTTTCCTTGCTTAAAAGAAAATTATTCATGAATTTCCAATTTTACAGAATATGAATCACCAAAATTTTATAGTATAAGAATATTTTACCTTAGAAATTGTCAAAACTTTATAGAGAATATACAAGATCATTAGAAATATGAATATTTTTACCAAAGTATTGGCAAGCCTTTTACAGTTTACATATTAGGAAGTAGTAATATTTGCCAAGATTTCTAAACTTTAAGATAAATTTCATTCCTCGAAATTTTCATTGATTCAAGACCTTCATATAAATTCAATTTTTGTTACAATGTTTTCGTTCTATTTGTTGTATCTTCAATAATTGTTTCTTGTGCTTTAGTACTTGTATTTTCCTTGTGGCCATATCTTGTAGTATTGTAAATATAATTTTATTGCTTTCTAATATCAATCAACACTAGGGTCTGAAAGTTGTTTCTCGCTTGCCACTACAAATTTTGAACAATATTCATCACTTTACTATTATTATTATTATTATTATTATTTAGCAATCCCTTAATAGCCTTCATGACCCTACTGCCTGACTCATGGGTTTTATTTATTTTTTTGTTGTCATTACTACTATAGAAGCTTTCAAACATAATACTTGTTTGGTTGTGAGAGTTTCAATGTAAGTTACTTTTTCCATAGCTTTAATGTTAGAAGAGATGAATATGGGTATTGGTTTGTTTGCATGTAGCTAGATGTTTACATGATTTAGTTTTCACTATTTGGAATATATTTCTTATGTTTGCTTCCAACTTTGTTATACCAGTCTCACGTTCCTCAATAGGACCTTACCTACAACATCCTCAATTGTTAGAATCTTAATTTCTGAACTCGAGACTATTTTTTGGGTTGCTGGTTAGCCAAATTGGCCTAGTCACTAACTTGGGTTCACAATTTTTAATTCAAATTGAATGGAAGTTCTAGCTCACATTTATTCAAAAGAGTTGATATTTACTTGAAGATAGATATACCATTATACAAACAAGAACCTTTACTGATGAGATAGAATTAAACAATGAACCATAGACAATAGATCCAAATTTCTTATATTTTTTCTTAACTGTCTCAACCAACCACAAAATCACTAGAAAAGAGAGTGTTCCATGCAAACAACGAGTATAGTATTCATCACCAGAAATCACCTTGAACCATTTTCACTTCTAGAATAGTTGTCTCAATATCGACCATAACAGGTTCGTTCCAAGACACTCCTTGATCGTACTAAGTCTTCCTCTAGGAATTTCAACTGAGCACTCAAGCTTCAGTTTAGGATTCCTTTAGACAACGAGCTTAAGAATCCTTTTCTTGGGAGTGTTTTGCCACCTTTAACAACGTCTTGTCTGAGGCTCACAAGGTTATAACTTAATTATCCTTTCTTTAAACTCCTCAAACCAAGTACCAAGTTCATCAGGTTTCCTTAGGCTTTCTTCCCTCTAACTCTCTTGGCTCCCTTGGCTACCTTTTCCCTAACTATGAATATTCATCTTAGATTATTTATCGGCAATTAACTTCCTTCAGTATATCTAGTAAGTGAAAACTCTGATTTAGCACTTTTTCTCATAATTTTATAATTCACCACAGTATTACTATTTAAAAAAATAAAATAAAACAACCACATTAAAAATATTAATGAGGTGGATATAGCCGAAAGCCTCATAAATATAACCAAAAAAAGTATTGCAACATGAAGAATGTCCTATTAATGCACACATTTACCTCATTAACCATGTATGAAAAGGTTATGGGTCAAATTTAACTTAAGAAAAAAAAAAGAATTATAAATGAATGTTATAAATAGTAATTAGGAACTTATCATGGAGGAACTTACTGGAATTGGAATAATCTCAAATCCCTAGGCAAGTGGTGGTTGGGGAGCCACGTGGCATGAATATAATTTTTTAATTTTATTAAATATAATGTAATATTTTGTTAAATATTTTTTTTTATATATAAATGAATGGTGTAAATAATAGTAAGGAACTTATCATTGAAGAGCTTATTAGAATTGGAATAATCTCAAATTCCTAGGAATTTGGTGGGCAAATCACGTGAAACTAATCTAATTTTTTTAATTTATTAAAAGTCAATGCAACCTAACATGCTCTTAAATACACTGCATATGTTGATAACCATACTAAGCATATGCTGAGCATATTACCTTGAGAATGAATCTAAGCCCTCAGTTAGAAAAATAAAAGAACGCAATAGATGGTGATCCACATTATGTTGAAATAAGAAGCATGGAAATAAGAAGCCTTAGGTAACTTGTATGAATGGTTAACAAACATAAGCGTTTACGAAATAAAATAAAATAAACACTTATTCTTGTTAACCATTCATACTAGTCCTTCCATATGGCCCACCAACTTCATTATATTCCTCACATGTTGGTGGGTTAAGTATAGTTAGTTGTGATATCAAATATAAAATATATAAATAAATTGTCTTAATGAATCAATGTTGCATGTGGAGCTTGATTATCATCTGTATTCAAAGGTATCACCGCATTGGACGCTAGTTCGAAATGCCGCTCGTAAAATATTTGCTGCAGCAGTGGTCCAGGGGGGCGGCTGAAACCTTTTGGGAGCCCCCCCTGGCAGGGGGTTTTGGGGGTAGCGCCCTTGAAGCTTAGAATAAATGTAAAATTGCCTTGTAAAATGTTGCAATTTTGTAGTCAATCTGGGCTGTTCATTAGGTGGAGATCTGATGGTAGAAGTTATGTTTAATTTAGGGTTCTTTGCCCTAGAAGGAAACCCCTCGCTATAAATGAGGGAATTGTATTGCATTCATGTATATCTATATTCTGAGTGAGCAAGAGAGAGGAGATTGAGAGTGAATAGCAAGTTACAGTGGCTCTGATATAGGTTGTATCTCTTTATTTTGCTGGATAATATAATAAAAAAAGGACTGGCTATTTCTCCATGGATGTAGCCCAAACTGGGTAAACCACATATATTTGTCTCTCTCTTCTTTTATGCGTTTTCTATGTTTATATTTCCGCAATATTTTATGTGTTCCATTACTCTGTAATATATAATTTTCCAACAACTCGTATCAAAGGCGAAGGTCTATTTGGTTGATAAACTCACAAGAGAGAAGGGTTCCTGGTTTGAGTGGGAGCAATGGCAAAAGATGGTAGGTTCAGAGTCAAAAAATTCAGTAGCCAAAACTACCAGGTGTGAAAGATGCAGATGGAAGATTATCCCTATCAAAGAGATCTATACCTACCATTAAGCGAAAAGGCAAAGAAGCCGACAAGTATGATAGACACAAAATGGGATATTCTCGATAGAAAAGCACTTGGAATGATATGGCACTACCTAGCGGCATCCGTAGTGTTTAATATTTCAAAGGAAACAACAACATAGGGTTTAATGTCGGCATTAGCCAAGCTATATGAAAAACCATCGACCTCAAATAAGGTATTTCTTATGAAGCGTTTATTTAATATGAAGATGTCAGAAGGTGGATCTGTTACTAATCATTTAAATGAATTTAATACAGTTACAAGTCAGTTAAGTTCTATACGGGTAACTTTTGATGATGAAGTTAGGGCTCTATTATTTCTGTGCTCATTGCCAGAATGTTGGAATGGTTTAGTTATGGCTATTAGTAGCTCTGTCTCTAGATCTAGTACTTTAAAGTTTGAAGATGTTGTTTCTGTAATCCTTAGCGAGTAAATGTGATGAAAAAGCTTCAATGACACATCAGGTAATGCTTTGACTACAGAGATTAGGGGAAGAAAAATGGAAAGAGGAAAGAGCCCAGGATATCACGGTAAGTCAAGAAAAGCCAATTCCAAGTCTGGATTGGGGATAGGGTGCTAGAAATATAGGAAGAAAGGACACCTGAAGAAAGACTGCAAGTCTCTGAAGGGAAAAGAAGGAGATGCGCAACAAGAAACTAATCATGAAGTGAATGTAAGAGGTGATGTGTTGCAAGATGCTTTGATCCTATCATTAGAAAATATTATTGATGCCTGGGTGGTAGATTTAGGGGCCTCATTCCATGCCACACCTGATAGGAAACATTTTCATGATTATGTTCAAGGAGATTTTGGACAGGTTCGATTGGGTGATGATAAACCGTGTAAAATTGTTGGAATGGGTACAATTTTCATAAAACAACAAAATGGAAATCAGTGGCTCTTGAAGGAGGTAAGGCATGTTCCAGATCTAAAGAAAAATCCGATTTCAACAGGGCAGTTTAGAGGTGAAGGTTCCGTAACCACTTTCATAGATAAAATCTAGAAGGTCAGTAAAGGATCTGTGGTAATAGTGAAAGGAGGAAAGGTTGGTACATTGTATGTATGCAATGATATTTCTAATTCTGTTAATGCTTTAACGTCTACAAGAGAAGATACGACATTCTGGCATCATAGGCTCAGGCACATGAGTGAGAAGGGAATGCAGATTCTTCACTTCAAAAATTTATTGCCAGGTTTGAAGCATGTTGATTTATAATTTTGTGAAAATTGTTTTTATGGAAAATAGAAGAGAGTCAGATTCCTTAGAGTTGGGAAAGAAAAGAAAAACGAAAATTTAGAGCTTGTGCATACAGATGTATGGGGACCTCCTCCGGTATCATCTCTTGGTGGCTCTTGTTATTATGTTACTTTTATTGATGATGCAACCAGAAAAACCTAGAGTTTTTGTATTCGAAATAAATCTGATGTATTTGATACTTTGAAGAAATGGAAATCTTTGGTTGAAAATGAGACAGGAAAAAGCTTGAAGTGTCTCAGATTAGATGATGGAGGTGAATATTTCAACAAAGAGTTTGATCGGTACTATTCTAAGAATGGAATTCGTAGAGAGAAGACAGTTCCAGGAACACCACAAGAAAATCGTGTGTCAGAAAGGATGAACATGACGATCATGGAGCGTGCAAGGTTCATGAAATTGCATGCAGGATTGCCTTTACAATTTCGTGTAGATGTTGTAGATATTGTTGTTTATCTAATAAACAAAGGGCCTTCAAGTTCCTTGGATGGTGATATTCTAGAGGAGGCATGGACAGGTAAAAAGGTAAACTACTCTTTCTTAAAGACTTTTGGTTGTGAAACCTTTGTCCACATTAATAAAGAAAATAGAATAAAGATTGAGGCAAAATCAAAGAAATGTACCTTTATCGGATATGGTGTAATGATTTTGGTTATCGCTTATATGATTATGAAAATCACAAAATCATTAGGAGTAGAGATGTAATATTCAATGAAAATGTTTTGTATAAGGATCAGCTACACGAAAAGAAACAGGAAAAAGAAAATAGAGAATACACAGTGCTTGACGATATCACAGGGAAAGTGATGGCGCCTGAAAATCATAATGATCAACAGCCAGAACAATAATCACAACAGCAACAAGCACCCCAAACACTTGAAAGTAGTGTTAGAATATCTACCA
>APFE030724108.1:25078-40572 GCA_000404065.3 Pinus taeda
ATACAACTCTCTCTCTCTCTCTCTCTCTCTCTCTCTCTCTCTCTCTCTCTCTCTCTCAACCACACTACATATTAAGCATTATTCCATGCTAATGGAAACATTACATCGATTATTCTTTGTTAACATCACATATATTATTCTCTATTCAAAACCACACTACATATTAAGCATTATTCCATGCTAATGGAAACATTACATCGATTATTCTTTGTTAACATCACATATATATATTATGATTGTTAAAATACAACACACTCTCTCTCTCTCTCTCTCTCTCTCTCTCTCTCTCTCTCAACCACACTACATATTAAGCATTATTCCATGCTAATGGAAACATTACATCGATTATTCTTTGTTAACATCACATATATTATTCTCTATTCTTAACATTAATTTCATACCATTTGACATATTTTATTTTTCTATTCTTAACATTAATTTCATACCATTTGACATATTTTATTTTTATTTTAAAGATATATATAACTCCTACAATATGATTATGTATGGAATGTAATCAACTAATACCAAAAACAAGCGTTAGTCCATCCTAAAGAAAAGTTTCATATAGTTTAGTTCTAATTATGAAAAAATAGTGATAATGATCATTCTTTTATGCCTTCCCTAATGTCGTATTTTACTCCTCTTCGTTCCTCTCAATTGATATATTCATGGTGATACACAAGTCCATAGAATGTTGATTTGTGCTTACAGGTTTGTTTTATAAAAAGTTGTTTCTCATCAGAGTGAAAGTTGTTTTTACATATTATTTTTCATTTTTATGCATTTTTAGGGTTTCTCATTTAAGTGTTTATATGATCTCTTCTTCTTATTTATCGTTAATATTTTCATATGATTTATCTATAATTTCTCAATTACTTTTCTTACAATAAGTTATTCATTTTCAAACTTTCATCTTATTTAATAAACAAAATATCTTGTATTGTAATTATTCTTTTCTTGTACCAAAATTTCATAAATTTGTATTGCACTCCATTATTTAATAAGCTCATTGAGGGATTAGAACAAATATTAATATACTTTTTTTTGGGTAGGTAAGCACCCACACGTGATTTGAACCAGTGATCTATCACAACGAGTGCCTTAAGAGTGCACCCATTCACCTTCAATCCAAAGCTCCATGGGTGAAACAAATATTAATATCATCTTTGTGGATAACATGAAAATATGAAAAAAATTTTATTTGTCCATAACAAACTTCAATTCTTCAAAAACTAAACAAGATATATCCATATTAATATTCAAATGATTAAAATGTGAAGATTCTCACCTTAAACATTAGTAATATATATGTGTGTGTGTGCGCGCGCGCGCGTGTGTCTGTGTGTTTCTTATATATTTGAAGTGTTTTGAACAATTAAAAATTCATGAAGTAGTGCTTAGAGATAGGGTTTGTAGAAACCATTATTTTTCTCATAACTATTAGCTATGAATCTATACTAGGAAATTTTCAAATAGAAACATATTATCATGACTACCTCTATCTTTATTCATGGAATGAAAAAACATGGGTAGAAAGAATTTATGCTAATATTCATTTTTTCAATGTTAATGTTGACTAGATATTAAGTGATTTCTTTATGGCATATTGAAGCATTGTCACATTGATTAATGTATAAATATCCAAGTTAGTATATAGATAGTTCCTAGTTAGTATATAGATGGTGCTGAGTTCTTTTAACTTTTCTAGGAATATATGTTTTAAATATGTTTTAAGACTTGCATATCATAACAAGTGATATCACTTCACATTCCTAGGCTAAGGGTCCAAAACAAGTTTTATTATTACCTCACTTTTTTCAGTGGAAATCTATTTTATCAACATATTATCTACAAAATAATTGAAATAATACCATTTAAGTAGGATAGACATGCCATTTAGGATTTGGGGATATAGTATAAACTCTACAAACCATTATGTGAGTTATAACTAATTCTGTTAGATTCTAAAACAATATAATTCCCTTATGTCTAAGAAAAAAATTATTGGCATACTAGTACCATTAGAGGTAGACTATCCATTCTATTGTTAAAGTTGTGTCATGATAGAGACCCTTATTTAATGAGTATCTCCAGATTCTGCTAATTATCCTCCATTGATACATCGATAAATATATTACATACTGATTCAATATTGATACACATATTTATTAATATATATCAATATATTCTAGCATATGGTTGACATGACCTTAATACAAGCTTACTACATTTTTATTGATATAATTTATGTTAGAAACTCACTACTAAGTAAAACTTAGATAGGAAGAAAATCACAATTCCCAAGACAATAATTTATCCATAAATAAGAGCAATCCAAATAGAAACAAAAACTTGAATTAGTTTGTAACACATTAATGCAACACAATAAAATTCAATTCTACAACACCCATGTTGTAGCAAGTTTAGAGGCTAATGCAAGAAAATTGCAATAGTGAACCATTTATGATAACTACTCCAGCTGTAGGATAGATGGTAAAATGTAACAACTAATAGCCTCTTGCCATAAAATTGTCTTCAATTGATTGCTTAGAAATATATTGGCCACTGGGCCAATCAATGTAGGGAGTGATAAGAGTCATTTAGAGACATAGCAAGGAAAGCATGATGACAAAACAATATTCAGACGATCACAGCTTGTCATGAGAGTTGGATGAGTCAAATTTTATCTAATTTGTATAGGTTTTGGAGAAATTGTTATAATAAAGAAGGAATATCGTAAGAATCTATATATTGCCACATATTTCCATTGATCTCTTGATCAAATTAAGACTGCAATATTTTATAAAAACATCCTAATTTATTTCTTCAAGGGAGGACATTTGATTGTAACTTTCATTTAAAATATTTGTGAACACACGTGGTACTATTCCTTTTCCATTTTCCTCTATTCTATGGTGTGCTAATAGTTTATGTGCTCTACTTATTTCATAAAAAATGTCCTCACCTAATGAGTTAGGACCACCTTCTTAGACATTGTATTTGTATATATCGTCATTCAGTTTATTCATATATCTATTGATTTAGTAATTAGTGTCTTTTTTCTATAGCGCATTAATTTAACAAATAATTTACTCTATTCCTAAATAGTATGTTTCACTTGCTATATTTTCTAGGATCTACACTGTTGTATTTAATAAATATTATTGAATTGGATTATACACATTACAATTTTTCAAGATTCAACCATCTCATATGCATGTTTGTTGTGGTGGATGTGATCATTAGAAACCTTGAGGATATCAAAATTTTACTACCTATGTGATTTATTTCTTTTTGTCTGATTTAATTTCTTCCTATGTGGTGTATCCTACCCATATTGGGGTTAAAACAATAAGCTTCCTAATTCGACAAAGTAGAAGTGTGTCATTTCTTTTTCTTTAAAAGTAGGTTAGTTATTCCACCCATTGTAGCAGTTATGTTATTAGCCATGTTGCATGAGTTTATGGAATGTGGGAACGTTGGCAACTTGGGTACGGATGTAGGGAACGTCTAGAGTTTTCCCCAAAAAACTACATGAAGTGACTAATGAGGAGTGGTAATATTATATAATAAACAAATTAAAAATATAAAATATTTTTTAAACTATATAATTTATATAATAATCAAAATTAATCTTGAATCAAAATATTCAAATATTAAAAATCAATTTAAATATATAGTTTGTCTTCTATATAAATATATTCTTGGTGTCCTCTCTCCTCAATCTCCCCCCCTTTAAATATATAAATATTAAAATTGTTAATTCATTATGACACATGAGGAGCCTTTGAAACAATCTGACTTAAAATACAAAGGAACAATTTTACAAATGTTTTTTTAGTTATTCTTAAGAGAAAAAGTAAAGAAACTCTAATGTTTAAGCATTGAGTGCCACATTCAATATGCACACACAATATTCTTCCATATATATACATACACAAAAAAAGAAATACTCATCAACATGACATCCCAGATATCGCCCTTACATTGAGGTGCCACACACTTCCTTAACCCATCAAGAGATTGCTCCAATTTCTCAATTAAGGATATCAGTGTTAAGGGTGTCTTTGGCCTTTATTCCTGGGAAGGTTTCAACTTAGCCTCATTTTTTATGGGTAGTTGAGCATATTTATCTACAAGTTTTCTATTCCACAACCCTAGGGAATGCGAGAACTCCAAAAAAAAATTATTCAAAGCTCCGGGAACTTTCCCAAGCTCCCATTGCATCTCCCACTGAAAAGTGAAGGTCCCCATACAGTTTCAAAGCTCTCGGGAGTGTGGGAACCATTGGAATGGGTTTCCCAACTCTTGGGAGGGGTTCCCATGTAACAGAGATTGTCAGGGTTCCTAATCCTACTCAATAAAATTTTGTTATTGTATTTTTGTAAGTGTGACTTTTAAATTCATACCAATGTGGTTTTCTTTCATTAGTGGCTTGTAAAAATAACAGTAAGATATTTCTCTATAACAATCATTAAGAATAATATAGCCTTATTTGCATATAGTATATTGTATTGGCACATATAAATCAACATAGTTTTCATGTTCCGTAGGAACAACATATTTATAATTAAATGAACAAATTATCATTTATCTATTAATAAATTAGGAGGTAATTAAGAATCCCTTTATTTTTGGTGTTATTGTTGGGGAACTATTAATAATACAATTTCTGTTATGTTGCTTTATTTAGTTACAATATTTCTCTTAAAAATTCATGTGATGAGTTATATTAAAAAAAAAACATTACATCAACATGTTTTAAAAAGAATGTCATTTTAATTTTTCATGTAGAGAGTTGGGAACCATCCAGGTAGATTTGTTAGCTCCAATGAAGTTCCCCACAAGATTGAAAACATAAGGAATCAACAAGAGGAAAAGGGCCATGATCAACCAAATTATTTTAACTCCCACAAAAAGTTCCTTGTCTAAGAAGAAAACTAAAACTATGTTGAAGAACATGAAATTATATAACCCATATTTATTACACAAAAATAAATCATGTTCCCAAAAGTTCTATTAAACGAGAAATTCCAGTTCAGAGACATGGTTTTTCATAATGCCCCAATAATAGCTTAAGAAGAGGAGGAAATTTCTCAAGAAAAGATGGAACTTGGGAATGTCAAATAGGTGACATCAACCATTAGATTCAGTATTCAAGATTCAAACATAGAGAAAAATATGAGTAGCATTTGACTCTGAGACTTTGCTAACTTTCATGGCTTAATAAAAGAGGATCCTCACACCTTCCAGTTTGAATTTTGTGTTCTACACCAAAGTTTTGACAATGGGGTGGGTTCCCATAAATTAAATGTCTTTCCTACTACACTACTATGGTTCATGGGCCTTTGTAGAAATAACATCCACACTTAAGCGTAGATGATATAGAAATTCTTTGGAAAATATAAATATTTTTGTAAATAAAAGGAAAGGAGGTAGGAAGTCTTCAATATGATAAAAATTAAATATGAAAGTCTTGAATAAAACATTGAATGATTCAGCTACAATTTACAATATGCAAGACAAGGAGAATTGGTTGTCAAGACACAAGTATTTCCATTGGAAATATTCTAAGGTTGCTATATTAAATTTACTAACTCGATGGGTGGAGAAATTTTCTCTCAAAAATATTATGATTTCATTATCTAATTGTGTGGGATATGTTCCAAAGGTACTTCAAACATTGGAAAAGGACAAAGTGGCATATTGCTGAGGATTGGCAAGATTTATAGCAATGAAATTGCTAGAGTAAATATTAGGAATATTTAGAATACATTGAAACTAATAGACTTAGTTCATTAAGTTCCCCATCGGACATGTTACACATGGAAAAAGAGAAGGGAAAAGCAGAATTAACACATGGGAAATATTTTTTCGAAAGTGTAGATGAAATAAGTCATTGAAAAAATGCTCATTGTACCACATTTAGGCCTATGAAATATACAGTGAGCACCATGCCATAAAAAAGTATCCACTACTTCCCATATTAAAATTTATTTATTGGTAATCGAAAGAGAGAGAGGGAAATTATGTTTGGTCTCTTAGAAGCATCCATGGTAGCCTAAATGTGAGGGTATGATTCAAGGCCAATCCAATTATTTTAATTCATATTGGAAAAACCCTTGAATGAAATATTTTTCTTCACAATTATTCTTGTTTTCTCAACATTGGATGCCTCCTCCACCAAGCTATCCTTGTTAGAAATAGAGCAGGAATCCTTCCTTTGAAGGTGCTCAAATAACCTTATTTTAACCAGTTATGCCACTTCCTCCTTGTCCACCAATGCAACCATCGAGATCAACTCCTCCTTGGCCTCAAGTTCTTCCAAAACCCATTCCTATCCCAAGTAATAATAATGTAGCTCAACGAGCACAAGTTTCTATGTATACTACTTACCCCACCTGCTTCCTATCTTCCTTATATATTGTCACAATATTCACCTTAAATTAGGGATGTATTTGAATAAATAATATACCTTTGTGGAAATTGAATACTTTACTGAGAGAGTTCCAAATGATTAACCGAAATAAGTTCAATCTCCTAAAATATAAACAAAAACGAAAATCACCCATATTTATAGGTTCCACTTTACCTTGAGAGGTCGAACCTAGAGGAACTTGTTACGTAGCCTAAGTTTTATTTCTTAGGTGAACATAATAGTGCATGTGTTTTAATACCTCCTTTCAAGAAATTAAATATGTACTCATTTTCTGAAAAGTGGTAAATCAATTATGTGTAACAACCCACTAGAGGAAGGACATATCCTCAAATCATACATGTTATGGGAAATTTGTCAAATCGTATGATTCGGTACGTCCTTACTACTAATATTTAGATCCGAGTTCTAGAATAGTTAGTATGAAAAATTAAACCATGTAGTTAATCCCAATGCACTAACTAATCTTGGTGTTATCATAATGTGATAAACTGCAAGACATTGAAGTCCCTAGGAATATTTTATCTTCATAAATTTTCCATAGTATTATATCATGCAAAATTATCTAACATCAATCCAAAAAGTATAACTCTTTTAAGGAAAATAGCATTTTCATAATCAATAACCTTAGGGCATTTAACCGTTGACATGGATAGAAGGAAAAATCGACAAGGTATGTGGGCGACCCATCCAAGGACCCCACACAAGTGTAGCAAGAGGTATTGGGAGAGATATGTAGGTTGTGGATTCCTTTAGAAGGGTAGGTTGGCAAGTATTTAAGGCAGAAAGGTGGTGAGGGTGTTCGTTGGATGCATGTAAGGCTAGAGGAGGAAACATGCAACAATCAAAAAGACTGGAAGTCGATGGGAGAACTTGGCCTATGGGACAAGGGATTGTTGTCTACACCCTGAAATTACCTTCAATGACTCGGAAGGAGACTGGGATGTAATTCAGGCCTACCATAGTCTTGATATGCAATCAATGTTGCAAGAATGGAGGCTAGTCTGACATTGAATGGTAGTGGTTTCGAATGTTTCGAGAGAAATTTTGTTCAGTCATCTATTCGTGATGTCTGGTTGTTCAGTTTCTGTAATATATGGAAGGTTGATGGGGAATAAGTTGATGCATGGAGGGTTAGGAGTGATTTTTTCCTCCTAGGTAGTGAAATTGACAATAACCATTGTGGAAACCCACATACTGGGATATAGAAGGGGTCAAGGTTCCTTGGAGGGCCTGCGGTCACCTGATAGTCTCCAGAACTAGTGAGGGGTTTGAGAGGGATATGGGAAGTGCGATGTATACTTGTCCACCTAGTCAAGCTTAGTCTAGTTATTGGGAGACATGAAAACCCTGGGGGTAGGAAATGTGTGTTGTGGTACCTTAATTTCGTTAAGCTCGACCAAATGGTAACATATTGGCTCCTCGGGTAATCCAGAGAAGTAAAGGAGCAATAATTGAGAGGCGAAGAACCAAAACTCCAGTGCAGCTGGTAATTCTCCCATTGTGAATACAATCTGGTAGAATTAGTGATATGGATGGGTAGAGCACCATAAGACTGACCGAGGGGCGTTCTGGGTATGTTCTTCACCATTCTCTTAGTGAATCTAGTTCATGTCTAACTCTAGGGAAGCTTCAATATCCGTAGTGGTAGGAGGGAGGAACCGAGGACTCCAGATTTCTATGGGATTGCAATTTTTTTTAGAACTGAGCCAAACTCTTGCATTTCTTGTTTTCATTGTCCAAAACCTTGCTTGTCAACAAACCTCGTTGTCATTGGACACCAGCCTGGAACCCAGTCAGTCGACTTCTCGAAGGGGGGAAATAAGTAGTGGAGGGGAGAGTATCTCTTACCGTTGTGCATAGTGAGGATGAAGGAAAGATGGGAAGGGACTCGGGCTACTCGGGTCATCTCCTAAAACTTCAAATTCACAATTATGTAAATGTGTTTTACATGGAATGGTTGAAGGCCACAAATGAAATATGGTCTAGTTATAATGCTTGTAATTATGCTACTGTTGTAGGTTTATTTAACATTCCTACCACTCCAACTCTAGTACTCTAATACCAGGAGTAGGAAATAATTAGAGAGTAGCAGAGGCTAGAATAATTTTAGGAGGAAAACAAAATGTTGAAGGTGGTAGTAGGTCTGGGAAGAAAATGGAGTTTTCATGCCTACAAATAGATAGAAAAGAAAAATAAGTCATTAGTGGCTTCGACTAGTAAGACCCAGTGAAAGAGAGGCAAGAAATATGGAGAGGAAAGCATGAAAACCTAATGCATACATACCATGCAAGAACTCTAACACAAGTTAAAGTCATAAATTCAACATGGAAGGTAGAGCTAAATGCCAAGGCAGTGACAGAACCACTTCCAACAGAGCAATAGGATTCCCTAATCATATAATTGGGACACGCTAGAGGCTGACAAGCATTGTTTAGATAGATAGTCTAGCTTTATTGGGTAATTAATAAGCTACTTTCCATGGCCATGAGAACACACGGAGAGATGGAAGAACCACTGCAAGAAAGACAAGAGGGATCAAGCCTAAAGGATATTGTTATATGGAATTTATACCTGTGTATAAGTATATATCCATTAAGTGGGTAGTTACACTTAGAACAACTGAAGTAAATATGTTTAACCTTTTCCTACAATAAATAGATAAGATAAAGGAGCCTACTTGTGATCCTTCGCTTCCTTAGAACTCCTTTGAGTTGCTCCCATCACAACTTATCAAACTGAATTTCCTCAATTCGTAACTTCCAACACAAATAGAAGACAACAACAATCAAAGCATATGATATATTTATTGTAAACAAATGGAATTGACAAAAGTATTGGAAATGGAACAAACAACTTTATTGATTAATAGAAGGAGAAGTTACACCCAATGTGGTTCGATCTCATGTCACTCATCCAACTTAGTCCAAACCCTCATCACACCAATAGAAACATCAATACAGTAGCATAACATTACTTGAAAATGATCTCAAGTCTCTAAACCAACAATATTTCTCTTTAATATACCATCTCTCTTGGCTCTATGATGGGGGCCCAATTTATAAATGAATGCAAGTGGATTTATCATTAGTATGGATTTGAATGGTTTTCCATAATTGGATGATTAGTTTCCATGCTCAAATGGATGAGAGGATATAGGATTAGATGATCTAAGGCTATCCTAAGCTGAGCTCATCTTGATAGCATAAGGTTTGGGTTCCTTCTAGAATGCTCTAGAATCAAGGAATATTCCCAAAATCCTATGCCAATTTACTCATCCTCACCCAACGCAGGGTTAAGTGGGCCTACGTTCTATGCAACATAGGTTTGAATAGGCCTACCTACTATGCAAAGTAGTTTCCCTTGACCAAGGGTGCATTGGTGTCCCAAGGAGGCATTTTAGCATGGTTTCAAACTAGGAAACTCTTATGGATGAAAGCCCTTAATGAAGTGGCATGTCTAGGGCATGTAGAAACTGAATTAGGCTCTGATATAACTTGTTTATACCGATCTGATCATCAGGAGTGATGTGCCCAAATAGACCTATAACAGCTGCCCCCTAAAGCATGAGTTCAAAAATGATAACATTGGGTGATATGCTTTATGATGTAAAGAGGAGGATCCGAAGTGGATGGTGACCTGCATCAATTACAATACATAATATCATGATATCTTTGAATTTTTCATGAATTTCCGAGGAAAGGAATAACCATTCTTAGCATATAAACTTTTCATTACATGTACATAAACTAGATAGGCGTCTACAGATATAGATCCATGACTATTTGTGTAAAGCCATCATATAGATGATTTAGTACTCTCTTGAAATTGTAGCCCGGATGGATGAAACTATATTTGGGGTCTTCTATCTCATCCAACCATTTTCACAAGTATGAGTCTAGCCATGTGAAAATGTGGCCTGAAGTAGAACATGGGAAGACATTGTTTGATTACCAGCTAATGATGTAAGCTATTAACAAATGTAAGAGAAATCACCAAAAATGATAATGATTCTCAAGGTACTATAATATAATTTGCATGGTGTGAATAGATGTTGTTATGTCGAACACAATACAAAGTCTTTCGGTTGAAGGCCTGTGATGCCAATCTATCACTAGAAGAGAGAAACTTGTCGTTGATGTATGCAAGCCTCAAGGTACTAGAAGAGTGTTTCTAGGTAAACTTCCTGGATAATGTACTAATGTCGACAAGAAGTGACTCATCACATGAGGGCCTTTATGTATCCCCCATCAATGACACGACACAAGTGTAATGATTTTGAACACACAATGTGACTAATGACAAAATGTTCAAGAATGGCGGTCATGAAAATGAAGGTTTATGAGTATTGCAAAGGATGAAGTTTACTGAGTGACTTCTATTGAACATGTCGATGACACTGAATGAATTGGTAGCATTGACTGAAAACCAAAGTGATGGATGGTGTGATAGACCATAGGTATGATAAGCACCAACAATATAACCTAACCCAAATAGTCACAGAGATGAAGTGAAAGTGTTATGTTCAAGAGGGACTTGTTATGATAAAGTGATTTATCCCTTTTCCCATTTTCCCTAGTCATTGCTAATGAGTGGCTCTTTATTTTTTTTTAACAATATTGAGGATGATAACATATGCTTGATGTATAATTCTACCATTCAAGTGAATCCATCGCTATGTGATGTTTTAACGAGTCTAGCAAAGGTGAAAATTGGTCTTGTCATCATGGACAAGTTTGTAGATATTTTATCTTTTAACAAGTTTAACGAAAATGAGAACTCAGTCCTTTTCATGTTTAGATAGTTTGAAAAGGGACCAAAAGAAAACTCTACAAGTTATTTCTCGTAAATTTGTCTCTCAAGTCCATAAAAGCATAAAATAATACAAGAGAGAACATATTGACCATGTTCGATCAATGTATTCCTTTTTTGTAACTAATCCATCTCAATTTGGAAAAGGGTTAAACTTATACTGAGTAGATGTCGTTTCCAATCCATTTACGAGCTGAAAAGGACAAGTGCCTAGTAATATTTTCATGTTTAAGCAGTTGGAAAAGAGCCTTAAAGTAGACCCCTTGTTTTTATTTTCTTTTAACGATTCAAAAAAGAAAAATACTTGGCGATCTTTTCATTATTCATGAGTCAGAAAAGATTTTAAAGGTGACTTGTCATGTAGAAATGATTGGTATAAAGAGTACCAACTATTTCCGACAATGGTGGAACTACTCAAAACATGTGGTCATCAATAGGTTGGTTAATAAAAAAGCTCATCATTGCAGTCCCTCAAGGAAGGAAAAACAACCAAGTGAAAGCATATGATTGGCCAAAGAGATGGTGGCGATGGAATGAGACAACCAAGGCTCATCTAGTAGAAAATTAGTTCATAAAAATGGCAATAATGAGATGTAGATTAGAGATGGGTTCATTTTTACACAATCTTGAACCATAGGGAACTATACTTGGATTCAATTTCATGTTTACAAAATCTTGAAATGAAAAGCTATGTTGGGATTCAATTTCCTTTTTACACAAGTTGGGTTCATTTTTACACAATCTCGAACAATGAAAAAACTATGCTTGATATTCGTTTATATGCCCTCAACATGATGGCTCCATTCTAGGTGCATGCTCCCCAAGCTTCATTACATTCACATAAGTAGTCTAGTTGTGGCTATCAGGTGGATGGAATGAAGGTTGATTTATGAGATCAAGTGAAAGACTCAACAAGGATTTTACGAGATCTAATCAATGACTCGAATTGGAACTTTTCTCCAAGGGATCTTATTTCATTTTTTAATGAGCTTTACACAGGACAAGGAAATCAGCTCAGATTCCTTATTTCATTTTTTAATCAAGTTGACACAGTAAAGGAAGTATATTCATATTGCTTGTTTCATTTTTTAACGAGCTTGACACAAGACATGGAACTATGCTCATAACCTTTGTTTCATTCTTTAACGAGGTTGACACAAGACAATGAACTATCCTTGTGATTCCTTGATCACGACCCACAAGAGGTCATGACTTCCAAGAGGTTCTCATCAAATGGTAGAACAATGCTCTAGAATGGATACATAGCAAGGAATCCGTTAGAGAGATCCGGTTCCAATGCCCCAAGTACATAATGCACAACATCATGGAATTGATCATCAGATGATGTAGGCATGGAATGGGTTGCTGCATAATTGAACCGTGGTAAGCATGATATCATTGGGATAAAAGGACAATTGAGGGAAGATGTGTTAGAGCCAATGATGCACATTAAACAAAATAATATACACAGCTATTAAATCATCCACAGAAGACACAAAAAATTAACGTGGTTCACCCAAACAATCTGGGCTACGTCCACCAAACATAGGCATCGACAATTCTTTATTATCAAATAGAAGATTACAAAATAATCAATTTCCTCACAAACTCTCACCAAAATATCCGTATGGACATCTGAATTATAGCTAAGAGAATCTAACTGCCTCATAAATCCTCTTACATCAAATATAGGATGCATTAACTCTCTCCCAACAACCTGGAGCTAATCTAGCAACAAATTCCTATTGTTGTCATACATTAGAGATTTTTGCCTATTTTTTGAAACATAAAATCTCAACAATCTCCACCTTGACAACAATTAGCCTGATATGCTGCTTTTTTATTATTTTATCTTTTCTGCAAGCCAAGAGAAGCCAAACACCAACGTAGCTTCTCTAACAAAACTGGTTTCATGAACATGTCTGCACAATTCTCCTTTGTATGCACCTTTTCAAGAGAGACTGCCCTTCAGTGATAACCTATCTTACAAAATGGTACTTGATCGGTATATGCTTTGATTTACTATGATAGGTTAGATTCTTAGCCAAATGTATTTCACTTTGACTGTCACAAAATAACTTGATGTGGTCCTGCAACCTACCAAATTCACCAAACAAACCTTTCAACCAAATCGCTTCTTTGCAAGCATGAGAAGCCGCACTGTATTCTACCTCAGTAGTGGATAAAGAAACAATGTTCTGTAGCTTTGACATCCAACTAATAGCTCCACCTGCAAGCGTAAAGACATACCCTGATGTTGACCTTCTCTTATCCAAATCACCTGCAAAATTGGAATCAACATATCCGCAAACAAATTCACTACTCTTATTGTAAGTGATACAATAACTACTTGTGCCTCTCAAATACCGAAGCACCCATTTCACTGCTGACCAGTGTTCTTTACCCGGATTTTCCAATATACCTGCTGACAACCCCAACTGCATGTGGAATATTGGGTCGAGTACAAACCATCACATACATTAAACACCGTACTACATTGGCATATGGAATTCGAGACATATAATCCTTTTCTTCATCTGTATTAGGACATAAACTCGAAGAAAGCTTGAAATGGGAAGCGAAAGGGACTAACATAGGCTTCACATTATTCATACCAAATCTTAAAAGTATTTTCTCAATATACTTCTGTTGTGATAGCCATAGTTACCATTGCTCCTGTCTCTGAAAATATCCATGCCCAAAATCTGTCTTGCTGCTCCTAGATCTTTCATATCAAATGTCCTTGCCATTTGAGCCTTCAACATGTTGATTTCTTCTATGCTTTTGCTTGCTAAAAGCATATCGTCAACATACAATACTAAGATAATGAATATGCCATTTTTAAATTGCTTAAAATAAGCACAATGATCATATTCACTTCTAACATATTTCTGACTCAACATGAAAGAATCAAACTTCTTATGCCACTGCTGAGGCGACTGCTTCAGGCCATATAATGACTTCTTGAGCCTGCAGACAAATTTCTCATTGCGATGTTGAGCAAACCCTTTCGGTTGTTCCATATAAATTTCCTCATCTAAGTCTCCATGTAGAAATGCATTCTTAACTTCAAATTGCTGCAAATCTAAATCAAGCAAGGCCACTAATGCTAACACAATTCTAATTGAAACAATTTTAACCACTCATGAAAAAATCTCATGAAAGCCAATGCCAGATTTCTGAGAAAGCCCTTTTGCAACCAGCCTCGCTTTGTACCTATCTTCTGTATCATTCACACCCCGTTTCAGCTTGAAAACCCATTCACACCCTACAGTTTTCCTATCTTTGGGAAGCTCAACTAGACCCCATTTGCAGTTCTTACCTAAGGCCATCATTTCGTCCTTCATGACTGCTTTCCACTTGTCACTTTTCGAACCTTCTATTTCTTCCTAATAGCACAAAGGTTCATCGTCATTAGCAATAAATGCAACTGAAGTAACATACTCATCATACCTTCTCGGTGGTCGTTTGATTCTTGTCGACCTCCTTAAGGATGTTTCTGGTGCTTCCTCGATTGGCTGACTACCATATGTAGAAACTTCTCGATGATTAGTATCTAATACCTATTCATGATCTATACCTGAACCCTGTTCATGTTCTGATTCTGAAACCTGTTCATGACTAGTATCTAAACTATGGTCATCATGACTATTATTAGAAGTGCTATCAAACTGAATGTGCTGAAAATCAGATACATCATCATGTTGCAATCTACCATAGAAAATTTTAGGGGCGAATGTTCGCCCTTTGGCGAAATTAAGGGGTTTTAAATTTTTAGTGGGCGAATATTTTGTATCATTGTACTTTTTTACAAATCACCTCAAATAGCCCACCTTTTATTAAGGGAGAGGGTAAAAAAGGTAAATTTAGCCCTTGAAATTAGGAGTTAGAACCTTCCATTCGCCCATTTTCAAGAATAGGTTTTATTTAAGTCAATCCATTCGCCCATTTTCAAGAATAGGTTTTATTTATGTGAATCCTATGGGCCAAATACCATATTTATAAAAGAGGTATGGTGAATTAATAAAAATATAAATAAATGAAAAGTATGGTAAATAAATAAAACATTTTTTATATTTACTCCATAAGTCACCTTATATACATGCAAAGGTGTAAACAAATAAAAATATAATTAAAGTGGAGATATGGTAAATAAATAAAACGTCCTTTTATACTTACTCAAAAGGTATGGTAAATAAATAAAAATATAAATAAACTAGATGCATGGTAAATAAATAAACCT